>PYAF01001524.1:1024871-1047432 GCA_007407185.1 Glycine tomentella
GCAAGAACTCAATGTATCATTCCCGTACAAAACATATTGATATTCGCTATCATTGGATACGCGAAGCAATGGATCGACAACTGTTGAGACTAGTAAAGATCCATACAAAGGAGAATCCTGCAGACATGATGACGAAGGTGGTAACTCGAGAGAAGCTAGAGTTATGCAGAGACATAGTTGGAATGTTTTCTTCAGATACTGCTGGAGGGGGAGAATTGATGATTTCCAGCCGCACCTGGAGCCACCATTCTTGACTCCAGCTGTTCACCAGCCGTCCACCAGCTGTCCGCACATGGAGTTGTCTGCCAGCTATCTTCCAGCCTCACCTCAAGCTGTCCACCAGCTGGCCACCACCCATCCTCCAACGTTCACACCCAAATTCCCCCTATAAATAGAGGTGCAAACCTCACTTGTAAATCATCACTTAGACACACAGAAACACCAAGAGTGAATTCATCCAAGAAGTGAGAGTTCTTAGTGAGTGTTGTGTCAGTGGTCTGAGTTTGAGAGTTTGTTTTATTTTGAGTTTTGTAAATCTCTGTAATTCTATTCTTGTGAGTAATAGAAGCTGTTTTTCTCTCAAATTCGTGTGTACCAACACCCAATTGATCCGTTGGCCCTCAACACGGCTGAAATTTCAGAAACGTCCACACTTGATCGATGATCATGAAAAGCATTATTTAGTTCATTTCATATCAAGAATCAAGATATTTACAAATGCCACCAAATTGTAAATTTGTTAACGCAGAACCTTCCATAATTGCTCATATGGCTGTATTTATTTTGTTTTGTTTTATCGGAACAAGTGAGGGAAGTGGAACCCTTGGATTAGTACAATTGCTCAGGTGCAGGACAATGTTCAATACATACATACATACATATATATATATATATATGGGTTTGCGTGAAAAGTTTGAAAGAGTTTTTTTATGGCCTTAAACAACAATTGAAGAATTCAACTGATGAAATGTTCCTTCCATGCATGTGTATCAAAGCTGACAAAGGTAGCTAGATGATGGGGTCTACAACTATGTAACTAAGGAAACAGTTGTAATTAATATCCATTTTACAGTTGAATTTTCATGTGATAGCTAGTACACTGGATTGAATTCTCAAACGTACACGCATGAATGAAACTAGAAATTAATCAGACTTAATTTGGGCCTTAAAAGCAAATTCTAGGAACATCACTTCGGTGGTACCAATATTAATTTGTGTTAGCTGCTTGAAGTGCCAAATGCCAATAGAATCTAATACTTTAATTTCTATATATGTTCTCACTTGTTTTCTGTTTGCTACTAGCTAGGTAATAGGTTATAGGTATTTTTCGTCTTCATTGCCCTTTTCTCATGTACTACTAATAAAAATTCCTTGTTTTTGTGATTTTATGATATCCTAATTGGATCAGCATTAATTCATTCTGGCATCTATCTATAAATAGGATTGCATGAGTCATACATTTTCATGCTCACATCAAATAAGCCTCCTCATTAGCATGATTTCTCTTGAGTTTATCATTTCCAATATTCCAAACTCCTTGGCCAACCCAATTCCAATTCGTCCATGGCCCCGCTTACCTTCTCTCGAAGCAACAAACACTTTCTCTCATGAAAAAACCAAAGAAAACGAAACGAAAGGGAAAGGTATTCTTCACACAAAGCCTTCGGGTTATGATGAGGCCAATGATATTGTTGGATTAAACTTTAATAATAATAAATTAGATATGTGAAGAGTCATGTTCCTTGGTGAAGAAGTTACTCATGTGAAGAGTCATGTCCCTTGATGAAGAAGTTACTCATGTGAAGAGTCATGTCCCTAGGAGAATAAGTTATTCAAGTGAGGAGTCATATCTTTAAGTTTACGTTAGTAGATAAGAATTTATTATAAATAGTATCTCTTGTAAAAGGTCAATTTGTGGTTTGACAGACCATTATCTAAATACATCAGAAATATTCTACCAAAGAAATTGTTGTGTGTTTGTATGAGTGCACAAGTGTGTGTGAGGACCTGTGATACCACAGGTATAAGGGTCATGACAATTGCAAGGGAAACTAGAGGTGCTGAAATGAAAATAACCCAATCCCAAAAGAAACAGCAACCCATTCAAAAGAGTGATAAAGCTGTGAGAACACTATCTTCCCCTCCAATAATGAATGCTGTGTACAGTACTAACAGCAATGTGCAGTGTGTCAACAAGTCACTGGTGTTCAACAGTACTAGTTGCAACCACCATAATCCAGGAGTACTGCACCTTATTATCCCCAATTAAGAAGCCATTTGGCGAAGGATCAATTCCAAGGTGTCGTTTTTTTTTTTTTTTTTTATTAAGGACTTAGGTTCGCCAGTTGTTAGAAAATATTTTTCTATAATTTAAAATTTAAAGTAATTATATATATTTTTTTCAATCAGTTTTTTCTATAAAAAAATTATTTCTTATTTTTTAGAAATTATGTTTGACCAAGTTTTTAGTCTTTTTATCCGTTGGACTGGTGCGCGTTGGATTCTTTTGAGGGATGTTGCATTTGGTGTTTTTTTTTTTTGTTTATACATAGCTTCTGCAAAAAAAAAGGAGAACCTAAAAATGCCTACCTAAAACAAAATATCATTTACCTATTTCTTCTTTTTATAAAATTATATTATATCACTACAATTATATGTTTTGGAACATATAATTCTTTCATATTATAATATCGAATGCATACATATTAATTTATTCTTTCATTGGAATAAAGACGTTTTCTCTGGATAATGTTTATACGCTTGTCCAAACTTTTCTAAACTTTCCTACTATTATACTATATGTGCTATGATTCTGTTTGAACTTATTTTACTACTAAATTTGCTTTTTCTAGATTCCAAATTATTTATCTAACGAGTGGTATTTTAATGTATCTCACAAATTTCAGTCTTTTGAATCCATTACGAAACTATAATCCATAAAATATACTTTTTAGAAGGGATGAGAAGTTTTGTGTGACTAAGCTAAGGTGTTGTTTAAGTTACTTCTTTGTTTTAGGTTTTAACTTTTTTTTTTTGTTATTGAAATGTAGTAAGTAGAGGAAATAAAAAGGCTTAGTTAGAGTGACCTTTATAGATCATGATTGTCAAAAATCAGATACTTATAAATTGAAATAATAATTCATTATTCATTCATTTATCTATTTTTCATTACTTATTCATTCATTCACTCGTATTTCATCTCTTAAATAAGATATATTTATACAAGTAATATTAATATATTAATAACCTGAGTACAATATTAGGAAACAATAATTCAAACTAGGAAACAATAATTCAAACTTTTTCTTATCTATACTATTTTAACAACTTTTCTTATCTAAGAGAAACAATAATTTAAATTCAAATTTTATCTTCAATACTCCCCCTCAAGTTGGGCATGACTGATGGTCATGTCTAACTTGTCAATTGCTTCTTCAAACACACTTCCAGAAATGACTTTGATCAACAATAGGTTTAGGAGGTGCTTCAAGATAGTCTATACCAGATGCTTCGGTTATGTGACATAGAAAGAGACTTGAGATACGGGAAGGAATTTAGAACAATCACATGTTCAAGTCAATAAACTTTAGGGCTGGTCTATGAAGAATTCAGAACAGTACAATGAGTTTCACATCAATGACCTTCAAATGGAATGTGTGCATGAAGGCTTTAAAACTGAGGTACGAGAAGGATTCAAAATAGATTTGTGGAGACTTTAGAACGGGCACATTGAGGCATCACAACGGTACGTCAATTCATGTAGGATGGTTGTTTCGAGTGAAGGAAGGTTGTAATTTAGCGAGAGGAAATGGAAAGGAAAAGTGAGTGATTGACGATGCAATAAGGTGTGAAGGGATTCAAGTCGGGACCGAAGACGTGAAGGTTATGTGAGACAAAGATAGAGTTCACGATAATAATCATAATTTGTAGAGGAATCACATAAGGTGAATGTTAAAGAGGAGGTAGATGATTGGGTATTTCAGAATCAGAATCGGCCATCAAAGAAGGCGGTTAGGGATTTGAGAGAAATAAAAGTGGAATAGGTACTAATACAAGAAGATAAAATGAGATGTACGTTTGAGAATGTGAAGAAGAAGAAAGATAATTTGGATATGGAATGGGAAAGAAAAAGACTCTAGTGGCAGCGGAAAAAATATGACTCTTATTCATGAAGGGTGTCATGTGTCATGACTCTGATTCATAAAGGAAACTAGACTTTGATATCATGTTAAAAATTAGATACTCATAAATTGAAATAATAATTCATTATTCATTCATTCATCTATTTCTTCATTCACTTATTCAATCATTCATTCACTCATATTTCACCTATTACATAAGGTATATTTATATAAGTAATGTTAACAACTTGAACACAATAGTATGAAACAATAACTCAAACTAGAAAACAATAATTTAAACTTTTTCTTATATAAACTATTTTAATAACTTATTCTTATATAAGAGGAATAATAATTCAAATTCAAATTCTATCTTTAACAATAATGCATTCCATTTCTAACTGTTGTGTTCCGTGTTTTGAGGAGCGGGGCCAATGTTTATTTCACAATGGTAAGGACAATACCGATTATGATTAAGTTTGTTTTGATTAAAGTTTGTAAATTTAAGTTTTCATTAAAGTTTGTAAATTTAAGTTTTGATCAAATTTATAAATGAGTTTGCAAAAACAACTCAAGTCTTATTTTTATAAAATTGAGTTTTCCGACAAAAAACTTCATATACAAATGTATTTTTTTTTATAATAATCAAATATGTTACTAAAATAAGTTTACTGATTTTGAAGTTCCTTAAACAAAAAACTGAACATAACCTATTAATATGATGGCTTAATCTACGTACGAACTTTGTTTTATGGAAGCTTAATCCACAAACTATGACCATGTTTTTTGTGTACAAAAAGGAATCCTTAATTGTGATATTATGGGCATGATTATGTAACTTAGGAAAATGACAACACTACATATCATTTTTTTAGAAATATGGGTGTAAAGAAGAAGAAAAAAATTGAAGTAAACAAAAATTACACTATACTCACTTAAAAGATGTCTATACTTAAGCATAAAGAACCTAGAAATTTCATATATTCACCTGAATTCACCCTGATGGAGAATATCTGTTTTAACTCAGTATGAACATCATAAAGCTCAACAAACGTGACCAGAGCCTGAGATTAATGCGAGATTCTGGCGTGAAAACATTGAATTGCTTAAATCTAATTCAAAGAAAAGAAGAAACTAATATCCCGATAAATCAGCAAAATATGCCCACGAATGATAGAAAAGAAAGGAAATTCCATCATATAATGCCTATCACAATGGTTCCCTATGCCTATCACCAAATAGTTAAAAGTAGTATACATTTCTAGCTAGACATGCTAATGTAATGAATTGCACTTTCTCTTTAAGTCTAATCCCCATTTCTTATCGTCTAACTCGTATCTTCTTGTCCAATTAACTTTACCTCCTTCTCTATTCCCCTTGTATTTGATTTGATGCTAAGAAATCCTTTCATGTTTTTGATGTTGCTCCTCCACTAATCCATTGTCACTTACTTTCTTTGCTCTCTGCCTCTCTCCACCGATGAACGAGGGCTGCATCGAATTAGATAGCATTGAATGTTCAGAACCACCACCCTACATTCTAACTAAACAATGAAAATACAGAATTATGGAAACTTTGATTTGATGTTTTTTCTTCTAACCTACATTTACTTCCTTCTATTTTTATATTTTTAATTTGTTCATTCTATCATTTTTCTATTAACTGTATTTAATTTCTGTTTTTTATATTATTTGAAAAATTTAGAGAAGCTCTTCCCCTAATTAATATAATAGGCATATATAATTGATATATAATTAATTATCATAACTTCTTTTTTTAGAAAATATGAAGTGAATGTATCCCTTTATCCTAAGAATAAATCAACCCGATAGAAGGAGAAATACACCTCTTGATTATTAAAAAAAATAGTTAAAACTCTTAGATAGAAATTACTTTAATTCAAACATATCAAGAATTAAGAATTAATTACAATATATACTGAGATATTCATTAAGTAACACCTCCTTGATTGTAATTGGCTCAATTTTTTTTTAGTTTATTGAGCTAAACACATTAGTTGAAAAACTCTTAAAAAATAATCAATTTATTTTTATAGAACATAATTAGAAAATAATATTGTAATTAAGTTAATATGGAAAAGTTTTTTGGAGTTTACGCGGAAAATATATATCCATGCTTCAAATCCCAACTTGGGAAAACATACCATTTTTTTTTAAATTTTCCACGGAATTTTCAATTTGACTATTGTTCTGTCCATGATGAAGAAATGTCCAGCAAAGATAGCTGAGTGATTGATATATAATCAGACTCTCTTTCTCTAAGGTATTTATGTGGAGGTGAAATGTCTCATATGAGAAGAAGATCACAATGCTAAAGAGAACACCACAATTGACGTGGGATATATGCACTGTGTAAGGAGAAGAGAGAGTAAGAATTGTGTGTACCTTTTCCTCTGAATCCAATCTTATTTATACTGTATTTACCTCTTGGACAGTTGTAGATTTTTCGATATTCCCGATCGAGATCTTCTTAGCAGCATAATCTTTGAAATGGTCAAGACCCACGATCTGGCTTTCACTTGTTAGGATTAGCAATCCACTACACCTTAATGTGTCATATTATTAAGCCCATTTATATATGGAATCCGTAACAACTATTTCATTGACTTTCCAATTAAATAATTCTCCGAGATTTCAAATTATAATTTGTAGTTAAGTGTTTAAATTCTTAATTAAAAACTATATATTTATTAAATATATTTTAACTATTTTTTAATATATATTGATATTATTAAATTCTGTTTAAATAAATTATTTTTATATTGTAAAAACATTATTAAACAATAATATAGAATTTTTATATATTTATATTTTTCATTAATTATTAAATTTATTTAATTAATATTATATATAATAAAATATTTCTGAATCATCTATAAAATTAATTTTAATTAATTGAAATATTTTTTGTATTTTTTAAACTAAAAGTTCTAACTGTACATATTTTAAAATTTCGATGTATTTTTTGTTATCATTAAAATAAATTTATGTCAATTAAATTAATTTTACATTATATTTTATCAACATATTATTTCATTGAGTGAGATGATTCATTTTAAATAAAAATAGATAAATAAATTATTTTGCCACACAACTTTTAACTTAAAAGGAACTTTAAAATTAAAAAGAAATACTAAATAACATTTTATTTTTAAAGCTATCATTTTCAACTTTAACTTTAAAGTAGATTTTAAGTATAAGAAAAAAAAAGAAATGAGCCGAACGTAATCTTTAGAAATGAATTGTAAGATTAAACAGTTTTTAATGGGTCGTACTGAAAGGAAAAGTTCATCACCGTCACATTATGGAGAAAGGTTATCACGGTGGATGCCAAAACATTTTTTGACTATTTATGTATTTTACTTCTTTAACCAATTGAGTAAGGCCTTGAACCACTCTTTTTGGGAAGAAGAAAAATCAAAATTTACCACCTCTTTTGGTGCAAATGGCATATTAGCTTATTATAATTCCTAATGGTTATCCAAAATTCACTAATAGTGATTATGTTATTACTTGCAAGATCTCTAAGTGGGTCTTACGGGTGGACAAAAATCTTGCATGTGCATTGAACAAGATGCAAGAACACATCTATTTGACAAGGGTGATACCTTCAAACTCTCTTTCATGAGGCTCTACAAAGAGCTTTGGACCGTGAAATTTTTAGCAAGAATGAAGTTGGATTAAGAATGTGTTTTGCCTGTCATTCATTACATGGTGAATTATGCGAACCTACATTCAATGGACCATTGAACCTAATCACCATTGAGAATTGAGAATCATATACGGACAATGTATCTTGAAACAAAAGAACCCACCTTTTCAAATTCAGAAATCCATGTTTGATTTTCAAGTGTCTTATTCACCTAGTAGATAAGTAAAGCTAAAGTTTATTTTATTTCATTTGATTCCATGGCTGTGTTTCAAAACTGGAATTAACAATTAACATTCTGAATCTTTGAACTTGAACCCTTAAACGAACTTAGCCAGCTGTTTAATTTTGTGAGCTGTTTGGATAGGCACTTTTATAACATGCTTAATTTATATATTATGGAACCAAGATGCCCCACAAAATAACCAAGTTAGGTGAAGATCCAAACTGCAAAAGGGTACCGTTTATCGTTAACATGGCAAGGAACACTGTACATGCCTAAAAAATTAGTCAGAGTGAAGTGTAGGTACCCTTTGAAGGGGGAAAAAGAAAATGGAATGTGGGAAAGAAGCTAGAAAGTGAAAAATATCATGTGGACAAACCTGAAAGCGGTGTAATAGTTGCACTTGTACGGGGTGTCTCTACTTGTCATAGTCCCATCATTCAGTACTGAGATTACAAAGCTAAACATGGAAGCAAACCACATTATTCTAGTTGTTTATCTGTTTACTCTGTCTCTAGTATTTTCTTATACTTACATGACTGCACATTAAATTTCTAAGGGCCAGTAGCTTGCTAAGCATTATGTACTAATCCATCTAAATACTAAACATGGAGGCCATTGCAATGGCCTTCTAAGCATAGTTGCTTTAGGTCATTTTTTTTATGGCTTTATGTTTTTTTTATCAAATAAAAGCTTAAGTGAATCAGATTTCGGTAGCTCAACAAAATCACGATCCAAGAAATTTTTATAGAAATATTTACAAATGATTCACTAACGAAGTTCACATATTTGTAGTAAGATTCAAATCTAAATCCTTATGTAATACAAGTTTTATTCTTACTAACTAGACCAACATTCATTAGCTTACAACTATATTAGTATTGATCTTAAAGGGAGGCCCTACTTCTCTTTTGTAATAAAGAATATTTATTGTATGTACAAATTATTCATTAATGAAATATTCGCATCAGTAGTCTGATTCAAACCCAAATAGTTGAGGGATATAAATCTTATTCTTACCAACAAGACTAACCTTAATTAGTATACCACTATAGTAATACTGATATGAAGGGGAGGCCTTGCTCCTCCTTTGTAATGATCAAGTCTTGTTTAATGTATTTTGTATGCTATAGGTTTTCCCTTTTGTCCACAAGAGAAAATGAAGAAAATTAAAACAACCCTCTAACGTTTATTATAACTGTTGAATTAAATCTTGTTGGTTTCTAACTTTACTTTGTGTGGAGAGTTTCTAAGGTTCCACGTCCATCACTCCAGAGTTATCCCAATAGAGTCATCCATCCTTCATTTCCTTCCTCAAAATTTGCTCTAACTGTTACTCAAATTTGTAAGCTAGTAATATGGAAGTACTCAATAATCATATGACCCACTTGACTATATGCAAAAATATATGTGACACACCCTTTCAGCTGAGGACAGATAATAGCAGTTAGCTTTAACAAGAATCCAAAGCGATTTATTTGTTTTTAAGGCAACACTAAGACCCATTGAATAGATAATAGATGAAGGGTGCATCCCAATTGGTGCAAGGCATTTGCACAATGCTTACAAGAAGACAAATAGCTATGAGTCAAAACATAGTACCATCATTTGAATGCCATCCAAATGCCCCTTAACTCTGTTTCCTCTTGGCTAAGCCTTCTTGGAAACCTTCTTCCAGCTAAGGCTTTCACTTTCATGGAACATTCTTCTTGTGATGTCTGGTTTGCCCTCGTGTAAGCTTTGCCTGCTACATTGTCCCTCTTCATCTTCACACAATCACCCTCTGAATTATGGAGCTACTTTGGATATTAATTTCAAAAGAGAAATGATAGAATCGTACTATGTGACACATTCTTATAAATGTTAGAATTCAAACTCTCCCACCGTCCATCTAGAAGAAGCATGACAGAATTGACCATTCAATGGTTGTTGGCAGACAAGTTTGAAAGAAGAAAAGATTGGCAGCCTACAAGCCATCAAAATTGACAAAGCTTTTTCACATTACAATAATTTTCAACCTTTTGTAGCTATATATAGGAAGTGTTACGGTGGGTTCTAAGCAGAGAGAGGAAAAACATTGAAAGAAAGTGCAGTAGCACTTAGTTAAAAGAGAGGAGAGTAGAGTTTTGTCTTGTGAGGAAAAAATAGAAAGAGTGATTATAAGTTAGTGGGAGTATTTTGAGAGAATAAAATTTTTGTAGTGTGTTATTGAATTTCTTGTCAATTTAAATACAAAGAGTTTTCCTCAAATATTTTCATCATCTCTCGATACTTCCAACAATAAACATATTCTCTCTTATTCATTAAAATTTATTCAAAATTACAAAATCCAATGAGTCTTGAATACATTTTAATCAATAAAAGGAAGCGTGTATGAAAAAGTGTGTTACATAATATGTTGTTAGTCATCCGTTATTTAAAATTATCCTCATAATAAAAAAAATGACTACAAATTAAAGTACATTGCTATGACAGACATTGAAGCATTGAGGAAGACTTCGTTGGACTATAGCCTATCCCGTCGTTAGTGGACAACAAACAAGCGAGAAGATAAATACCTAATTCGTGTAGTCCATTGATTTGATAATATTGCAATCAAAATGTGTACATAATTGAAGTATATTAGGGAAGCATTCAATCTTGAAACTTGGAGTTGACAAAATGAAAAGTGAGGCAACTCTTCTATAATATGGGAAAAATATGAATTTACTAAGCAATAATTAATTAGTTTCTATTTTCTAAACGCATCAATGTAAGAGTTTTTTACTACGAATCCATGAATCAACTGATATAAATAATTTAACTTAATCAGTAATCTTAAACTCATGTCTCCAATAAATATTTAAAAATAAATTTTATCATCTATAATAATTATATTTTACTCAAGCATTTCTTTATTATTTGCTTTCCATGTAAATATTAACCATACGTTAAAAACGGTAAGGCTGTGTACTTGCAGATCTTGAGATAAAGTGGGGGTGGATTTGCTATGGACATGTAAATAAAGCTTTTTCCACAAAATTTAAACTAAAAATAGAAAAAAGGAACTGTGCTAAGGCCCACTTGCAACAGTCACCGAAAGGCTGAATGCAGCAATTTAAGTAACTTGGCACATCACACGTGAGTGCATATATGCATAGTGAAGGAAATATCTCACCACTACATCGATATTTGATTCGTCATGGAAGAAGAAGAAGAAAAAGTGCATCTGTTTAATTAGTCTTACATCCATCTGTTACCTAATTTTAACATTAATATTCGATAACTCAGCTCCTTCATGATCAATTTATGTATCCTCTTCCGAAAAAGACCAAGGCCTTATTATAAAAAATAAAATAAAAAAATCATTTTTTGTGTCTTGAGATAGCTTAGCCAATTAATTGATCCAACTCGGAGATTAATTCATGGTGTTGAGATCTTATTAGAAGCAGATGAAATAGAAGGTAGTGCCAGATCATTTATCAAAATTAAGAACCAATTAATGGCATGACGTAACTCTAATGTACAGTAAGGTGAATTACGGGTTAAATTTAAATTTTCGTATTTAAATTATGTTTTGATGGATAACGAGCATGAAACCCTAGTCCACAGACATAAGAAAGTTTTTCTACATTGCGATTGAAGAGAAAATAACAACAGCAAGTAGTTCATTAACGTGACTGTGCACCAACCAGCAATATCTCATGGTCGGATATTCTTTGACAATTCAATGTTCAGACTTGCTAAATAAACTTGACACTGTATTATGATTTACGCATAAAAAATATTGAAAATTACGTTTAGAGTTTGTATTATATACATACACCTCTTCTTGTTGATCTCGTTTTCATTAAAAAAAATCCCAAGAATTAGGATCCAAAGCCCAATCTTTGCCATTTGCTAAGTATTATGTCCACAAATATAGCCTTTTTCGTTCATTTACCGAAAGCAAATATAGTACTTCCAAAAGTAAAAATAATTTACTAAAAAATGTCTCTGAATACAAATTAAAAACTTCAAAATATAACATCATATGTGCGAACTCAGAGTATTTATTACTTTTAATTCAAGCAATACAAATTAATTTTAAAAAATATTAAAAGTTGATTAACTGCTATCCTAAACACTTATTATAAGGATTCCAAACTAGTTCTATTGTTTTAGGGTGCTCCCAGAAAGTTTGGGAGTACCAGAGGTCTTCTTTTCGAAGGTTTACAAAATAGGTGTTTTAACTTTGGAAATTACAAATCAATCATTGTCATAAAGACAGTTTGCTGGAAGATGCTTTAAATGGAATTGCTCGTAGTAGAGATTGCAAAATGGGTAGGATTTGCAGGGCTAACCCGTTGGATTGCCGGATTAGGTCTAACTATAAAAAATTTGATCCAAATAGAATTGAGTCAATTTGGGTCTATCCAATAAATCTGTTGGATCAAATTAGATTTAAAAAGTATAAGTTTGAATTCAACCGAATATATTTTAATCTATTTTTCTTCATTTGAATTTATATAAATTTAAAGTAACAAAAATAAATTGAGCTAATTTGGTATAATTTGACAAGTCATTGAAATTAACTGAATCAAAAAGATAAGATCTACTTAAAATTTGGAATGACCCGATCCAATCCATTTTTTATGCTTAACCTGACAGTCAGGCCGGTCACTTTACCATCTCTGGTTAGGAGGCATGGTGGCGACGGTTTGGTTGGTGACAATAATGTTTAATTGCTTCATTGAACATCATGCACCGGTTTCTAATCCTACAGCAGTAACACCACATCAAAGCCCTATAATAATTATTTCTCTCTATCCAATTCAAATTCTCATTTTTGTCTATGTGTTCATTGTCCTTTCATCCTAATTAAGAATGTGCCACTAAAATAGTCAGACATAAGTATTAGGAAAGGACTTAATAACCATACTAAGGCTCGTGCATCTTGATATATCTCAACCATTCACCAAAATAATATTATATCATATAGTTATAATCACTTGGATCACAAGTGGTGGTCCATTTGCTAGGAGGGTCTTTTGGTGATTTGGTTCTTGATTTCTCATATACATACATATATATATATATATATTCACCATTTGTTTTTTTTTAAGTATCACCATTGATTGTTAGGTCTTAAAGATGAACATAGAGTCGTTTTTCTGGTTAGTTGTAATGAGCAACTCACAAATTAAGAATACTACTATTGGGCCTAAACTAGAAAGAGTTAAAATTTGTAAAAAAATGAAAATCATAATTTGTATATCAATTAAAAAAATGAGATAAGTAAACATAAAAAAATCATATGGTATTGTTCGCTTTGGCAATAGGTTAGTCACAACGGTTTTATCCTTAAAAAAAGTCTTGGGTAGATTAAGAGAGAATGATATTTATAAATTATTCTTATGAGACTTGTTGGCATTTTGTAACAGATTTTTCAAGCATTTATTATTTAATTTTCAACAAAATTTAGAGGAACTTATTAAAAATATTTTAGTTTTAAGTAAAATATAAGATTTTGATGTGATGATTTCTTAAATATAAAGAAATTGGGTGTCTTTAAGTTGGTAATACATTAAATAAAAATACTAGTAGTTTATATGAATATATATTAATATCATTTACATATCAATCATTATAAATTTTTTTCTATTACTCGGCTATGTAATTATCCCTTCTTAAATAACCGTAGTCGAAACAGCATAATCAAAGTCGGTTCTGAAAACATAACCGTAGTCGAAACAGCTTAATCAAAGTCGGTTTCGAAACAGAACCGTAGTGGATATGTCTAAATCAAAGCCAGTTCTAGCTAGAGAACCGTAGTGGATATGGCTTATTCAAAGTCGGTTCTTACGACAGAACCGTAGTGGATTTGGCTTAATCAAAGTCGGTTTCAAGACCGTCTTTAAAATGTTTCTATATCAACGACGTCTATATCTATGTCAGTCGTAGGACCGTCGTTATTATACTCGTAGAACCGTAGTAGATTTAGCCGCATGTAGTAGTGCAAGTAGGCTGAGATTAGATTGCAGTTTTTGAGTCCATGAGTTGGTGGAGTTATTTTAAAGAAGTAGGAGAAAATATTTCATCTTCAAGATTGACCTTGAAAAAGACTTATTATTTTGTGATTCGGGTTTTTTAGATAGTATATAAGTTATAGGGATTGGGGTTTTGTGAGAGATGGAGAACTTCGATTTGAGCATGTATATTTCCTGGGACATTTTTGTGTATGTTTAAGAGGTTAAGGCAAGGAAACCTCTTGTCTCCTTTCTTATATTGTCTTATCTGCAAGGCATTTCTTGTGTGTTGTATTTCTCCTATAAGGAAGATATACTTATTTCTATCTTGCACAATAACAATTCGTATATGGTATGCAGTTTACGAAAAATCAAACCTAATGATATTTTTGCTCATTATACCCAATTTAGCTCTCTTTAAAGTAGGAAAAATTTGCATCATGTTCAACATTTTTTTTACACATTGTGGTATGATCTATACGAATTATGCATAACAACATTTAGATTGTGAACATGGATAGACAATGTTCAATTCTTTTCTTTTATGTGTTAATCTTGTAATTTTTCTTTATTTATCTCTTTTATACTTATCTTCTTTTTAAAAAAAGTTTTGCATATAAAAAATAGTCTTCATTAAAAAAATAAATTTCTAGAATAAACATTACAAATATATGAATAGTATAAAGTATTATACTAACATTTAATATATATAATGTTCCATAACACTAGCATTGATATATTTTTTTCCTATAAAAAAAAAGCATTGATATATTTTTAGGGAATCAATTTGTGAAAACACTTGGGATTAACGTGAGAAATAATCTTGGACTATAAATCATACATAAATGATCAATATTAAAAATAAAATGAATGATTTTTTTAAGTGATTATGTAACTTTTAATTCCTTAAAAAAAGGTGATTATGTAACCACCAACTAACTTGTAATCTTCATCACCCTTATAATCCAAATTTATTGTTATCATTTATCATAATAATCAAACATTCTCACAGTAGTCATCCTATATATTGTTAATATAAATCTGCAATGTCTATATAAACAGTTTAATTTTTGTGGGATAAAAGTTATGTCACAAAAATTAATCCAATATCATTTAACTAATTAATATATGAATCACAAATGCATGTGATCTCTTTAGAGCTTTATAGGTATAGATTTTCTCGGTGAAGTAATCATTAATTTGGATCTGTTTTACATGATGGCTGTTGTAAAGTCAAAGAAATTGGTGAAACGAAGCTACCTTAGATTGATCAAGTTTAAACCTTCTAGTAGGTACAGTTATTTCATCTATCACACTGTTGAAATATTTTTGAACATTATTGTGCATACTAAAAATATCAAATACATATGACATTTTTGTATTAATAAATATTAATTATTAATTTATTAATTTTTATTAACAAAAAAATTTGAATTCACAATCTATCATTAGTTTTCTTTATACTTTATCATCAAATTAATTTTATATCATACTTTGTATGTAGTTATGAATACACCAAAGGTATTTAATTAGTACTCTGTTGCAATTTACTCATTACTGGATTATTTCATTGAAAAGTACACACAGGAAACAATTAATTAGGAAAGGAACTGGACCAGTGTCAACTGGTTTTTAGATTGCATCCCAACTGCTTGTTAAAATGACTCGTAATAGCCATTTTGGGTTAAAAGTAGGCAACAAAGAGAAACTAATCATCAAGGAAGGGGGCCTATTGGTTTTACACCAAAATCAATTTAATTTCACACACACCGTAACGTACCTTTCAATATAGAAACTAGTGATTTAAATTAATTTGAATACACTCCTCAATTATATTCAATTAACAGTAGTGCAAAAAAAAAAAATCAATATTCCACGGAAATCTAAAACAAACAAACAACACCAAACGTTTGTGTAAATGAAAACTTGCCATCAGCATGTGCAACGTGAAAGTGAACAAGTACTGATGAGAGGACTAAAAAGATGAGTCTTGAAGCATATTATGCTACGGACACATGAACATGGTTGAACTACATGGGGGCCAGTGACCACGTGGCACAGCCTAGTTCAACCACCAATGTTGGTCCTCTTTGTTGGTTTTATTCCTGTTCCATATTATGTTGACCCCCACACTCCCCTCACTCCATTTCAATATTACCCTTGCACAGCCCCCATTGATCTCAGGCCAGCTTTTCTTATCGAGAAAAACAATGAAGGTGATTGAATTGAAACCATGCATACAACACCATTTTTGTTTCTCATGCATGTTCAATTTTAGTTTTACTACTTTTCCTTCACTCCTCCTTTACGTATGGAGGTTGGAGGTTTATTCTTATAGGTATTCATCGTGTTAATTATCTTCATATATGACTTGTTCTGTCACAGATCTTCAATTGGGTTCACAAGAGGTTTCATCATCATAACGATCCGAAAGGTTTGATTGACCTCTATGTATAAATTCTCTCATTTGCAATTTAATAAACCACATGCATCCTTCACAAGCTCCAAATATATATGGTGGCATTAAACAAATTAATCTTCATGATATACACATAGGTGTTAGTTCTTTTTCTTTTTTTCAAGAGAATGACATTTTTTTTTTTTGTTGAAACTTTGGTATTTAACCGAGTCAAATGGAGTCATCGATATGATCCATGTAGCAGACCTGACCTAATGAGATAAGGATTTGTTTTTGTTGTAGTATCATATTTTCTTCTAATGAATCTTTTGGTTTTCACTCAGATGGGTTTGCTACAAACATGAAAAAGACTGAACCTACAATTAACAACACGGACGGTCAAGCTTTGCTGAAACAAGTTGCCCTCACTGAATCACTTGGTGGATGGGAAGATGGCATTCTAACCATTGGCACTCTCGGCTATGATCCCTTAAAGAACATCAACCCTCACAAAGAATACTTTGCTTTGGAGATTGAGGTTGAAGAAGAAGATGGTGAAGGAGAGAACAACATCATGGTCGATGATCATGAGGAGGAGGAAAAGGGCTATAATGCTGCGCACGAGGAACTGAATCCATTGATATACAACTCATTTGAGCACAACTTTGAGGTGGATGTTGTTAGTGACCATGAAAACAACCATGATGATGGTGATGTGGTAGTTAAAAGCTTCAATAATGAAATTGTTGTGGCTCCACCTGTGATCTCTTATGAAGTCATGGAATCAAACGATGTCGATGCTGATGAAAAGAAGAAGAAAGGAGAAAGGATCACACTAGCTGATCTCTTCTTGGCTGACACTGATGTTAAGATAAAGTTTGACCCTTATAGCAAAGTCTGCCACCTTGCTTCAAGTGAAAAACCAAACCTTAAAGCAAAGCATGGACTCTCTTTTGCCAAGAAGCTCATTCCCCGTGTTAAGGACAATCCCCATCCAATGAAAGATATCAAAAAAGTAAGTTGTTATTATAGGGGAAAAAATGTCATGCACTCATAGTTTGATATTGGATTAATTTTCATTGATATAACATTTGTTTAACAAAAGTTAAACTCAGTTAAATTTTTATGCATTTTTAATGTAAAAAAAATACGTAATCAACCAATCAAAAATTATTATTAGTATAATTTCTAATACAGTTAATATAAAATTTAATAAACTAATTATACAAAATAATTTGTTATTGAATGAGAATATAGGAACTCTTTACAATGGGAGTATATAGATTATTTACTATTAAAATATTGTGGATCTACACTAAGATAGGATATGTTAATAGATATTTTTGTTAATTAATATAGAATTAATATATACTATCAATATATTAAATGTTTCAATATATTTTTCTAGTAGTATAAACTAAATTTTTATATCAATACTTTAATTTCTGCTAGACAAATTGTTATATCAATGGTTACAGTTTTATTTTTCCCTATATAATATTTTTTGTGGCCAGTGCCTCATTCACTAGCTAAAGATCACTGTGGAATTAAGACTCTTCAACGAATATGAAACAAATTAACTGGCCGGACCAAGTCAAAATTATTGTTGTATTCTTGGGAACATGCATGTATATAGTGTTGGAAAGTTCAATCTGATTAAGCCGCTAATTGCAGATTTTGCTTGAATAAGTTTGATTAAGTAATTTGTAATGCTGTATAGCTGATGAAGAAGATGTTGAAGAGGAAAATCCACCCGGATCTTGATGTCAAGAATCACAAACCAGAAGGTCAGGAAGTGAGTGCAGCAGGATTAAACATTGATAATCACATGAATGAAGGCAATGGTTCAAGTTATTTCCTTCCAATTTAAGGTATGGTAGTTCCAATTTATGTGTTTTCATCTATTAAAACAGTGCCTTTTTTTCTAATAATATCTTTAATATGGTTTTTATTACTTGTTTTCTCAACACTAGACAAACATATATATTTGGTTGTTCCTATATGGATGTCTATAGATATTTCTTTTTATAGTTTGGAACAAGAATAGACAATGGTCGTCTATTTCTTCAAAATTTCCACCTATCTAGGACTTCTTATAATTAATTTTGACCTATATATTAGAAGGAAAAGAAATGGCCCTTTACACTTTTAATTTAATGGTCTTGACTTAGTAACATATTTTTGGATGAGTGATGCTAATCACGCATTCACTGATTAGTAAGGAAAGAAGAAAAAGATAACACTAGAGGCAATAAAAAAATTATATATAAATATAGACATTGATTGTGGTATATACGGGTTTCTTATATTTATGAAATTATTATATAATAATTATATATTTATCCGTTGGTACAGGTCAATATATCATATTATTAGGTTTAACTCATAATATTTGTATCATCCAATCAATTTTCATTAGTCAAAGACTAAGTTAATCGGAACAAGCTTTATGACAAACCATTTTTAAAAAAAAATATAAAAAATTAGTAAAATCAACGTTTTGCATAGGTGATTATCGTTTGCTTTTGTATCCCAAATATGATTTTTCATTCATTCATAATCTTTGTGACAAACCTTGGCAAGTAAAAAGGAAACTCTTGGATTATTTTTCTCTGTTTTTCTCATTAAACTAATACTACCATTTTTTTTTCTTCAAAAGATCTTCTCGATTTAACAGGTTGCAACTTAATTAGTATATTTACCGATACGTATATACATGCATTTCTCAAGCGAGAAAGGTACAGGTCCAAAAACCAGTTTCCAAAATGTCATTTTCCATATGGTAGTAATCAATCAATTATTTATAATCTATGGGTCCCTCCCAAAAAATAACCCTGAAAAATCCAAGCAAGGAGGTCAAAATAACATCTTCTCATGCATCTTTAAAGTGGCTCTCACGTATTGTATTCCTCTTGTTGTGACCTTTTGCCAGCCAATATAATGGAAAAAGTAGGGACAAAAGCCAGGCAATTTATCTAGTTTTATTGACATTTTTTTTAATACTAATGCATATGACAATTAGCTTATTAGGAGACTTTTAGACAATTTCAAAAACTGTAATTGTGTGCATGATCCAGTTAATAGTACTAATTTGATTTAAGAAATCCTGCATTTTTACATAAAAAATTATCATGCATTATTTATTTTATTTCTCATTTTTTTTTTACTTTTAAAAATATATAATTTTGTTATATAAATGTAATTTGTCGTTTCATTTATTCTACTTAATTATAGAGGCTATATGTATAGTATATTATAGGATTTGATGGAAATATATAAAAGTAAACAAAAAGACGTACACAAGATCTTCAGCTTGTCAGTTGTCACGAGGACAATCGTGTTTTGTATCGGCATTCTTCTTATGATATAGCTATTATTGGGGTAAAAGTAACTATATCTACATGATTCTTCGATGAGTTCCATCTGAAAAAGGAGGAAAAAGAAATTGGAATTTTTAATTAGTATTATATTATGTATTTCAATTCTTTTTATACTAAATTAACAATTAACAAAGTTTATATAGCTAATTGGCCATTTATAAAATGACGTGTCCAATAAATAAATTTATTTCTCTAATTAATCATTATTGGAATTAATTGTATTGAAATGATTTCTGGCTTGTTGCAGGTACTAGCTAGCTAGTATTGAGCTGCTGGGAGTATCACTGTTTAATTATCTGAAAACGTAGATTTGTTTATGATATATGTAAGATCAAATACTTAGATTTTCTTCTTGTTTTTTTATGACCAATGCATTGAACCCATGTGATTCTGTAATTTGTGCTATCCCTTTGTTTCTGTTGGCTTTAGTTTAATTTGACGTAAGGAGTGGATGTCTCTAGTATATGTACGTGCCTGTGGTTCAGGTTTATATTTTGGCACGCCTTTATGCATAGTTTTGGATAATAATTGGATTTAATGCATGCAAGCTGAGCAATTTTATGGTGCAACACGGAAAATTTTCCACTAAAAAATGACAAACAAATAAAGTCATGCAAATAGTATCATGTTTTTTTTCTTAGGTGCTACAACTACAAGTTTGCCATAAAATAATGTGTGTGTCCCACAAAAATAATAAGAACACCCCCCCTGCCTTCCCTCGAGCTCGCAAAAGATGGTACTTAGTGTTTCTCTTAATTATCTGAAAAATTCACCAAATATACCCCATAAGAAAAATGTAAGAAATGGAGGAGGAGGAGTAGAAAATCTACAATTAATGAATTTATTAAAGGTTCCATGTAGTATTCTTTATTTATCTTTTAAAAATATATATTTATTATTTTAAATGTCCTAAATAGTTCTAATTTCATGCTCTTATTTCTTTCTAATTCTTAAATATATTTTATAAACTAACTATAAACAAGAAAAATAATAATAATGGTCATATTAAAATGTTAAAAATAGTTTCAATATAAACAAGAAAATTAATTATGATTTATAATCTAAATGTTATCTTTTGTTAACTTTCTAAGAATATATAATTGTTAAAATATAAATAATTAAAAAATATTTAATAATATCAAATTTTATGCTATTAATAAAAAAATAAAACTTATACTTTCTTAACAAATGTTACCCGAGGAAGTAGCTTGAGTCTCTCTTTTTTCCACAAGAGGCTAACATTTCTTCCAAATCATTATTTACAAGGTTAACAACCAAAGACTAATTAATTGGAAGTCAAACTGTCAAAAGTATCTTTTGTTGAGGGTGACTATTGCATAGTCTATTATCCAAGCCCTATTACGTTACGTGATGCGGTTGACTTTGTTGTTGAAATCAGTTTGTGATGTGCTTCATCAAAAAGTGCAGAAATTATATATAAGGAGATTTGGAGAATAAAATTTTGTTTAAATTTATTTGTTAATTTTTTTAAAAAAATAAAAAATTTAGTATGATTGTTTAAACTGTTTTTATTTTTAAAAAAAAAGTGTTATTTTATTTACATTACTTCTTATAAAAGTGTCTTTTAAAAGTTTAAATAAACTTGCCCAATATACCGTCTCATATAAGTTAACTGGAAGTTAGTTTATTACCCCCAAAACTTAGGTGGATTGGGCCTCAGATCCTCCCAAGTTGCAAACATGATTTTCTTTTCTTGATGAAAGTTGCTAAAATATGTGCTGATAGAATGCAAGACTTAAATTTTTTTGGCTTGGTGAGTTGGTAACTTGAGTATTGTATTTTAATTTGGTAAGGTGTGGCAACTATAAGAGATACATACGTGAAACTATACCATCACACTTTATGGACTAGCTAGGAGTTGGATCAATGATTATGTCACACAATCTTATGATAGCTTTAAGTTCTACATTTCAAGACTTGGCAAATTTCTTTTAATTTATGACAACTATGATCGACTTTGTGGGCAAGGAATCCTTGGTTTTTTCAACCAATATGCAAGGATGATTATGAGGTTTCACTTATATTAAAGAAACCAATATTTCAAGCAACTGCATGAATGATGATCTATTGACATATGATCACATAAAGTATGGAAAGCTCATAATAAGTGTCTAAGACAAAGAAGTCACATGCATGACACACACTATAAATAGGAGTGTTTTCATATTGATGATTTTGATAGAAAATTTCAAAATCCGAAAACAACTAGGAGTAATAAAATATGTAAACAGGATTATTAATCCATATACTAATAAATGCACTCAATTATAAAATAATAAATGTGAGTGTTAATAGTCTAACATCTAGCATAGTTGAGTATGACTCATCAAAGTGGTAATTCGCACAAGGCCAATAAGACACCCGCCTTAGACCTCTTTTTAAGTTATTGAATTTTTATATATTTTTAAAACATTTTTAATTATTACATAATAAATTTTACTATATTATTTTAATTTAATTTGTTATTAAAAGTTAGTAAAAATTATTTTCTATCTAAATATAACATAGAATAACTATATTAAGTGAGAATATTTTAAGAATTATTGTTTAATAAAAAAATTAAAAATTCTTTAACAATTTTTTTTGGATTTTCTTTGTTAATTTTTTTCTCTTTTATTCATTAACGCACAATTAAAAAGATAGATTCAAAGAGAGAGAGAAATAACACTAGGAAATAATTAATAATATTTGTTGCACAATCCATCTTTTTCATCTTTTTTTTTAAGTTGAATTCAAATATTTTTAAAAGAAACTATTAATAA
>PYAF01001524.1:1047532-1076118 GCA_007407185.1 Glycine tomentella
TATAATATAATACTTTATATAATATTTTTTTGTTATATAAAATAAACATTTATATTTGTGTATGATGCATACTATTATATTTTAAAAATTACCAATTTTTAATTTATGTGTGTGCACGCATGTGCATATATGTGTAAATTTAAGTTTTAGCCAACATCAATTTAATATTAGTAGTGTAGATATTTTTTTTCTAAATTTAAGTTATAGTAAAAGAATTACTAACAAAAGGAATTAGTGTCCTAATAAAAGCATTAAACTATGTTAAAAAAATATTTTTTAATGCATGTAATGTTCATGATATATGATTATTACTTTTTGCAATTAATGTCAATTATTGTTGAAATATTTTTTAAATATTACATTTTTAAGATTTAATTTGAGATAAACTATATTATATAATAGTGATTAAATAAGTTATTAAAGAATGAAATGATAAAATTGCTTCATTATTAAACTTTAGTTATCAAATATAATTCACAAATTTAGACGAATAAAATAAAAAATGATAAATTGTTTTAAAGTGGAACTCAAATAAAAGATGTGTCAAGACCTCAAAACTTGTAGACGCAATCTTATGATTGTTAGTTTACAAATTACATATGCAAAGTTCCATTTCAAGCTGTAATTGGTTTGGGTTCATACCACACAGATGAAACCTTATAATGACAAATTAATTCGAATGAATAAGGAACAAGTGATTGAGCAAAAGGAGTGTTATAAATCTCATTCTATTGTTTAATTTCTACAAATAAAAAAAAAAAAGAATAAGTGGTCCTGTTTTATAAAAATATTAGACAAATTTAATTTGTCAGAGTACTAAGAATATAAATATTTTGTAAAAAAATGAATATACTAGTAAATAGTAAAAGATTAAAAAGTTTTATGGAATTCAACTGGACCATTTATTATTAATTATATTTATTATTTGGTTCTTAAAAGGAAAAATGGAATTAAATCATCTCTTAAGTTTATAAATATTTGTCCCTAAAAAAAGATTTTACAAATATCTAAAAAAAGTAAAGTGTGTACCAATTTAATTTCTTAGAAATGAGATTAGAATAAATAGTATGTGTATTGACACTATAAACCATCATTTTATCATAAATTATTATATGTTATAATTTTTTAGATTAAAATTATTTTTGATAAATTAATAATATAAAATTTTTGAATACTTTTTTACATAAACAATACACATATTCTTCATATGTCTTTTTTCTCCTTAATAATACTTTTTTTTATTACAAGACAAAAAAATGGTCAATAAGAGATATTGAGTCATGTAAATCTTCCTAGTCAAGATTTTATTTTTGTCAAAATAAATAAAATTCAGTTTTATTGGCTGCTTTAAATGTTGCTTTTAATACATTATTTTCTAGTACAGGTAAACAAAGTACATATGCACATTTGAAAGTTTGACTTTAATGATCTGAGCGTTACAAACGATGTCTTTATTTGATACATATTCTTTTCTTTTTTTTTTATTTGTTTATTTAACTATTTGGGACATTTTATTATAATTTTAAAATCATAATTTTAAAAAAATAAGTTGAAGTAGTAAATTTATTTTAAGACTTTAATTAAAAATTAAATAATTACAAATAATAACCTTGATTATGATTCAGAAGTCATAATAAATATTATGACTTATTATATTTTTAATATTAATTTGAAATCAGTTCTTAAATAATAATAAAAGAAATGCCGCTCTTTTATTGTTTTTCCTTAAATGTTGCTTTTAATACATTATTTTATAGTACAGGTAAACAATGTAAGGACGCACATTTCAAAGTTTGACTTTAATGATCTAAGCGTTAGACACATGTCTCTGTTTGATATTATCTGTTTATTTAATAATAATATACCCAATTTTTATATAAAAAAAATAATTTGTTAAAAGTTGGGTAGTAATCACAAATTCAGTTGATAAACAAATAAGTAGACTTAAAAATGTTTTAATAAAATTAATAGCTAAATTAATTAATAAATATAAAATAATTTAAATATAAATTATGATAAAAATACGAAAATAAAACAAAAAAATTATAAATTCAAAAGCTGTGAGGATTATCATTTAAAAATTTATCAAAATACTATAATTTAATCAAATAAACAAAAAACTTTTAAATTAGTCAAATAAGTCGGTCTCAAAGAAGAAAAAGGTCTGTACCAAAAAATTTAGTCAAGTATCCAAAAAAAAAAGTAATTAGTCAAATAAGTTACAAATTAATTTATAAGTTTTATAAAAAAATTCAATGAATGAATGTAATTAATATATTTTTATTAATATAGGAAAAACTATTCCAACTATTTTATATTACTATCTTTATTTTGTTTATAAAAAATATTAAAATTTAAAAGATAAGATTGTAAATAATAGTACTAATATTATATTTAATTTTCAAATAAATAAATAAATAAAACAAATTTTCCTTTTAAAAACAGGCAAATAAATGCAGTTTAGTCTTGGGACTTTTCAAATGTACAAAAACAAAAGTATTATAAATAATTTAAGGTTGTTGAGAAAGAGAAACCACATCACTGGCAAAACAAAAGTGGTGTCCGAAAGGAAGACCATCTTTCTCTTTTCTGCATCACCGTGTAAGAAAATTTCTTCTTTAACTTTTCCCTTCAATGGTTGTGCCTTTCGTTTCTTTCTTCATTTTTTAGCCTTCGTAATCTGAATTTTTATTGGGTTTTTAGTATTAAACAATTATATTTCCCTGTTGTGTGTTGTATTTTATGAATAACGTGTGAATTGTTAATGTGGTGTGGTTCCCAGTGGAAGAGACTGAGATGGGTTCAAAAACCAAGACTTTTACCTTTGAGGAGGTGGCTAAACACAATCACAGGAAGGATTGTTGGATTATAGTCAAAGGGAAGGTCAGTTTTTGTGATCCGGAATTGAGTTTCTGTCATCAATTTGATTCCTAATCTGTTTTTCTTAGTTGATCTGTTTTTGTTTATTGGATGAATCTGATGTGTGATGGTTGAATTGCATATTCATGACTTTATCATACTTGATTTGACTAATCCTGGGGGCTTCAAAATTCCCCCCATGCATGGCTTGGGAGTGTGGATGGGGTTCAATATATTCAGAAATGCCATTAATTGAATTTGAATTTTACATTAAGTTATTAAAAAAAATTAAAATTTGTGCATGACATCTAATTTTTAGAATTTTGGTATAAAAAATAATCCAAAATTCTTTCATCAATTTAATCCCCAAGCATGACATGTACGACTGTAATTATGTAGTGATGGGGTTATAGGAATGCCTGAAAAAGATGAAGATGAGACAGTCATTAGTCATTACCAACCCTCAAATAATAATCATGAAACCAATGTATACTTTATTTGGCCTGTATACTTTTTTTTCCCTTCTAATTATTAAAAGAAGGAATGTTATTGAAGAGAAGAGAATACACACACACTCGAAAAGGGAAAGCAATGAAAGAAGAAAATCTTGAAACCACAATTCTACCAAATGAAACTTAGCCAAAAAATTCTTACTCTCCAGGTTTCCTAGACCTTTAATCTCCCAAAGCTTCATGAGCACAACTTATTTAGAGGTGGCGGATGGGAATGATCACCTTTCCTCTCTTATAAATTTACATTATATCAGATATTAATGTCTCCATCAACAAAGTACAAACACCTCTGCATCCATCAACACTCCACCCCCTTCAAGCACTCAGAATCTCAATGTTCTCAAATACCTCCACTCCTACTCAATACCCTTTGCTTGTGATTTCTACCAAAAAAAATATGTTGCTAAAAACACTTGATTTCAATTTTCAAAGATTATCTTCTCTGGAAATCCTTATTCATTCCTGTCCTTACTTAAAGCCTATAATGTTTTCAATCCTATTGAAGGCTGCCACACCACCACCTCTATGTAATCAGGATGATACTGATTCTTTCCTTCCTAGTTATCAGCAAAAGAGAAATGATCCTTGTTGGTAACATTAATGTCAATCATTTATGTTAATGGCAACCATGTCATTGAATATTCTATTTAGACTGTCTTTACTCCTAGAGAGAAATATGAACTCATTGGTGGTTAGTTTAGGAAACTTTAGGGACTGGTAATGTTATTGAGCCTATAAAGTTATGATGATGCTACCATAAACAACATTGTTGAAATAAATATCTGACAGTAAATTGATTAGCCAATCAAATGGTTAAGCTGCTTTTTTTTTATATTTCTTTTTACACATTAGGCCTGTTTGGGTAAGCTTTTTTAGAAGCACTTCTAAAAAGAGAAAATAAGAAGAAGAAAAATGAGATGGGTTTTTTCATAAGCAAAAATAAGCTTTCAATTAGCTAATTTTTAAAAGTTCACCAATATAGCTTCTCTAATAGATGAGATGACATCTATAAATGAGCTAATGGAAAACTCATTTTAGCTTATGGAAAAACTCATTCAATTTTTTTCTCCTTACTTTCTTCTTCTAAAGTAACTTACATCCAAACAGGCCCATTGTCTGACGATTGAACGGATTTATAATACTTTGCACTGCAGGAAGGGCTAGTAGAAGGGGATATCCAAGATAGGATAAGGTAGCTTATGTTTGAGTTAACGTTGAAGGGATATCCAAGATATTTTTACCTAAGTATCCCTTTCATAATTTCTCCATTTAGATGTGTTGAAAATCATGCTACTAATATTTAAAGGTATGCTTGCTTCTGCATTCAAACATTGGTAGCACAAATTCTAACACATCTAAATAGAGAAGTTACGAAGGGGGTGCTTTGACGAAAGTCCCTTGGATACACCTGCAATGTTTACCTAAACATATGCTATTCTATTTAGTAAAGTTTTTCTTTTATTCCCCTTCTGCTAGCCCTTTCTGCAGTGCAGAATATTATTAATCCATTCAATTGTGAGACAGTGTGCAAAAAGAAATATATATATATATATATATATATATATATATATATATATATATAAATAACAGCTTAACTAACCATTTGATTGGCCGGTCAATGCATTTGAATGGAGAAGTTATAGAGGGCTTGCTTTGACAAAATGTCGTTTGAGGAATTCCAACGGTACCCCAAACAGGCTATAAATGGTTAAACAAACATACGCACACTAATTTGTACCTTTATTTCTAGTTGTCAAATGCATTCCCCAAGTTCTTATCCTTCTCTTTTCAGTGTTCTAATTAATTGGGTATCGAAACTTAAGTAGATATTCCCTTGGATTTTTCTTACAAATAGTAGGATTATATATACATCAGAATAGTTTGCCTAGCATAGTAACATGCATTCCATTGATTGATGCAGGTGTATGATGTCACCCCATTTTTGGATGATCATCCAGGAGGTGATGAAGTTTTAGTGACTGCAACAGGTAATTATCACTTTATCTTGGTCAGTTTCACGCCATTAACATTATGCAATCAAAATAATAGACACAAAGAAAATTAATCAATAAAGAAACAGAGAAAATAATATACATGAGCTAAGAATGTTTTGGTCTTTACACAGAGAAGGATGCCACCACTGATTTTGAAGATATTGGCCACAGTGATTCAGCAACAGAGATGATGGAAAAATACTTTGTTGGAGAGGTTGACACCAACACTCTTCCAGCACAAGTTACCAGCAGCAACAGTGTACGCCAACCAACACAAGCACCACCTGCCTATAACAATCAATCTTCTGGATTTGTTGTGAAGATGTTGCAGTACATAGTGCCATTGCTGATATTGGCCTTTGCATTTGGCCTGCAGTACTATGGCAAAAAAAGCAAGTCCACCGAGTCAGAAAATTGAACTTGAGTTTGTGACCATTGTTTTAGTAATTCTACTATTATTCATAAGTCTATAACAACAGTGACCTAGTGGTAATAATAGACTGGTGGCAGTGTTGTTTCTTTTCTTTTCTTTTTGGGGTATCATTTAAAACTACTTCACTATCTCAAATATCATGCGGGGATTAATTTTGTATTCTTGGTGTGTTGTGGCCTCATGCTCAAGTTATGCTAGTTGTTCATTTAGGTACCGTTCAATGGAAAGAAAAGAAACAAAAGTGAAAGAAATAAAAGTTTTAAATTAAAGTAGAGTGAAAAAGATGTCGGTATTATGTTACTATTCATTTATTCTCTTTCCCCCTCTTTCTTCTCAAGCGAATGGATCTAGTATATCGTGAATAATATTTTGAAATAGATTCTATTAAACCTAGTAATTGGAGTAATATGCTATTTTCTGTTATGCTCCATGTTTGTAACCTTGACTAAATATTTTTTTTGTTAAACAGATTGAATTGTTTTAATGGCAGGTAACCAAATTCGTGAATACCTCTTAATTGTGTTCATCTCTTTTTTCGAAGACATTAAACAAGTAAGATTATTAAACTTTTTGTACATTTAAAAAGAGATTCACAAAATTTTCACATGAAAATTTAATATCACCACAATATTCATTCAATTAGCATCCCTTTTGTTTGCTTGATAAAGCTATATATGGATCTAACCCTGTTTAATTAGCATATTGAGCTTGCGTTAGTTTTAGATTATTATTTTTACATGTTGTGTTAGGTTTAGATATTCAACAATAGTTTTGTATAATAGCATGTTTGAACCTAGAATTTTATATAAAATATTTAAATTGTTTACTATTAGGCTTACCTTTGTAGGTTTTAATAATAGTTAATATACATTTTTGTATCGTCTAGGTTGTCCAATTACATCTTTAGTTTTTTCGTTCTACGCACTTAAGACTAAGACTGGAAGGTTGTGTATCCTCTTAGTCATATCTCCTGGGATGCTCGGAGATTTTCCACGATAGCAAAAACTGACTTCCAATCCCCGAGGGGTTATCATCATAACAACTTGAATACACTGTGTAGGTTGCCTCAAACCCCAAAAGAAACCTATATTGCAACACCTTTAAATTTTTTACCATTCCTTAGTCAGGGTATGTTGTAGGCATTATTTAGTTTATTTGTATAAGTAATTATTATCATTAAAACAAATACAACCAGCAGCTAAATAGTTTTTACAACTGACATTCTTCCTCTAACGGCGCCCTTAGTAGTTTAATTTTAACAAGCACGTAATTTTGGCTGGAGAACTTGCTTCGATGAACAAATTTGTTTCATACACCAAATGTAACCGTTTGAAGCAAATTACAAGCTACTATTGTCTTAACTTGATAATTAAACGAAACACATTTTGTTTTTTAACAAAAAGAGAAAAAACAATTTTACATTTTTGAGAAATGAATTTTCACTTATGATATTAATCACCCTGAATCCCTTGTAGACCCCTTATAATTCTTTGAAAACTGACCGTAGAGCTATAGATAGATGAGACTTGAGAGAGTATAAAAAGTTTAAGATTCGGTCCCCGACTTAGTGAATCCGAATGATAAAATGTGTCATTTAGGTGTAGACATCGTTGGACCCATCTTCCTTTGTGAGCCAGAGGGCAATAACCAAACGCAAAATCTTGTTTGTCCCACTTTGTTTGGCCCAATAAAACACTAAACGACCCACGAACAAATTTGTCCCCTTTGTTATGTTGTCAATTTGCATATTTGAGCTCACCTTCTTACTGCACCTTCCTTTCTTTTTGTTTTATCAGTAGTGTTTTTTTTTTTTCACTTACCTTTTTTTTCTTTCTAACATACAAAGGATAAAGGATATGGGATGAATATGCCGGGAGAATTTTTTTTGTTATTAGAGACACAAATAGGTTAAAGACTCAAGCTTCAACTGGTGTCACTGTCATTTATTAATTTGATAAATTGATAGGCTTTTGGTAGCATAAGATTTTTTTTCTTCTTTTTTTCATGTCTTTGGATAAATCTTTACAAGGAAAAGGCTAGGGAAAATTATTTCCATATTTTAAGTTATGACTTTTTATAAGGGAAACAGTAGTCTTCGTTTTATCCTTAAGCTGTGAAATAATTTTATTAATTAAATTCATACGATGCCAAGTTATTATAAGACTATGCTTAGATATGTGGAAAGTGACACATTTCAAACAATTAAAAACCAATAAATAGGCAACAAATGTATTTCAACCTAATGTATGGTCACATCCATTGATTTGTGTTCTGATCAATAATGTCCGCTATGTTTGCAAAAGGTTGGTTGATAGTGGTTTCTCTAAAATATCATTATTCTTGCTTTAGTCTTTAGAACTTTGATTTGATGTGCAAATCCACAGGACAAAAGAACGAGCAATCCCAAAGAAAGAAGAACGAAAGAGAAGCAAGGTCAATTCTAGAAGTAACATAAAAGATCATGTGAAATCGTAATTTCCCTCAACTCGAAATATATATGAAGTTAATTAGAAGTCACTTACATGTGAAACTCTTTTATTAACACTAGTTAATTAGAAATTTTCAATAGATATTACAACGTATTACATACTATGTTTGTTTCTAGAAATGTCACACTAATTGTGACCAACATGAAACCTAGCCTTGTTGCATGGTTTTAAGCTGTTATGTTGATAATAATTAAGATTGTCCGGAAAATTAAACTTAAAACGCATAACTATGTGATTTGGAAATATCGATAATTTTGGTAATTAGGAGCCATTGTATGTTACCCAATTTGGATAGAGTATTCAATGGGAGATGAACTGATATTGGATAAAAGCTTTGATGGGCACAACCTGATGAATGCATTGAACTACCCAGGATTGAGTCCAATACTACTTTATCGTCCCAACAAAGAGACCACCACTAACGTCTAGGATAACTAGCATTCCGTGATCCTCGGCTGTTACACATGTCTACACTCTCAATTGTCCATCTTGCAAATGTAAGGATTGTATTCTAGGGCATGATCCTATATAAAGGTAGTAACCAATATTCATTTTCTAATAGCATAAGAGTGTTTACATGAATTATTTAATTTTAAATAAAATTGTTTACATTTTTTCCACTAAAATATATAATGTGAAATTATTTATATAAATAATCATTGTTTAACAATATTATATCATAAAAAATATATTTTAAGCGTAGTAGGACTCATAAAATTAATTTAAATACTCATTTTAACAATCTTAGCATAAGAGTAAATTTTTGTTTTAAATGTTTAAATCTATATGAAATTATAAGGTTCATAAAATTATAATAAACAAATCACATAGATAACTGTATATTGTAGATATTCTAATAATATTATTTAAATTCTTAATTAAGTTGAAATTCACGTTTAATTGACTCTCAAAAGTGTTTGTGAGTAAATTTTCAATTTAATTAATTTTTAAGACTACACAAACCATTTTAGTTTTCAAAATTTTAGTTTATATTTTGTTTTATTTTTCACTATCTTTTTATACAAAAAAGGAACAATCAATATAATGGTTGGTAGATAATATTATCCTTAAACATGTGATTAGAAATTCAATTCTTGATGTGTGAATATAAAAAAATATTTATTAGAAGAAACCCTTAAATAAATATCAACACTTTAATGGATTAATTATTGATCGTCGATGAAGAGATACTCAAGTTAAAAAAAAAAAAAATGTCATTTTGCAAACTAAAGGACAAATTGTAAATTTTTAAATCTAAACGACTAATTTGAGGATATACTCTGCTAGAATACTTTTAGGTACTCGATCAGCCCTCCACCCAATATTGAATCTTGGGAGTAAAAACATGATAGCTTTCACTCAGAAAAAGAAGACTCGAGAACAAGATTCACTAACTTTAATCTTAAGTAGATTAAGCTAATCTCTTGTAAAAACTAACCTTTTACAAGATTCATATCATCTGTCCTTTTGTGTATTCTGTTCCTTATCCTCCCAGAAAAAAAAAATGACACTTAGCAAAATAATAGCAAGTAAAATAAGAGAGAAAGTTATTTTTCAAACCACGTATCGTTTTTCTATTGAGGGAATAGGAAAAGGAAAATCAAATGAGTACAGGTAATTTATATCCTTCAAGAAGAACTATGAGGATGATTAGTGTCCTGTGATACTGACATACTGTTCAATTTCCAAATGTTATTTCCAATTTGTGGATATATGGAAAATTCAGAAGCACAAATTTCTTCTGTAATTCGTGAATACCAATAACTCTAATAATGCCATTTAAGGAGCATATTTAGTAACTTTCCTAAGTATATTAAATTTGCAATAGGATGCTGACTGAGAATATATCCGATCATTATATTTACCTGTTATTATTATTGTCTGTTTCCTATAATGTTATATATAGAGGCTAGTACCTCAGACTTTTGTATTAATTGTTGCATGTGCATGGTTTTAGGCTGGCTATGTCCATAATAATTAAAATACTTCGGAAAGTTCCATTTTGGCACGATTATTTTCAGTTATTAGTAAATACCAATAATTCAGCTTATCTATGTAATCCTATAGATGGCAGTAAAAGACAATATAGTCTCTCTACAAGGTAGGATCGTACATGCTAAGTTTCTCTTGCGTGTAGAAAATTAAAATATCAGCTGGCTGAAACAGACTTTCTTGGATTTATCAGACCCAAATAATTGCAAAAAATGGCATTACTAAGAACTTACTGGGTTGATTTTTCATCATTAAATGTGTCTCAAATCTGCGAGATTTGGGGGATATGCCACATTAATTGGTAGAGGGCCTAATTAGATTAGATACTTCGAATGGTCGAGTTCACCAAACAGACACATAAGATAGTAGAAAATGTTGTCATGGGACGGTTGTGTCAAAATCAGCAAGGAGGGAACATTAAATTCGTACACTTCATCTTGATCATCACTAATCTTTCTGATTAGGCTCAGAACATGTCTTTCTATTCTTTTTTTAAATGCACTGTTTCTAACAAAATTTGTTTCCCTTACAAACATATCCCCCATAAATAACCCAAGAGTGCATGAATGAAACCTTGCATTAGTGTTGAACCCCCACAATGCCTTGTTTTATCAGGCAATCACATCATTAGTGCATATAATTTAATTGTTAAAATTGCAAAGAAAACAATGTTGCTCAACTTGATACGTAGATCGCTTTCCTTGTCATCATTATATGCTTGGATATACTTGTATGTACTGCGCTAACCACCCAAGAGGGATTGATATTAATCGAAGAGATATTTTGTCTTCATGCCAAAAAATTGTATAAAAAAATTATACAACAAAAAGAGAGGGAGGAAGAAAAAAGAAAAAAAATGAGACAAGACCATTTATGTAAATGGTAATATTTGCATAATAATTGAAGGATACGCCTCTACTTTAAACACTTCGTTAACACTTGTTATTTATGTGTTTGTTGTTATATTATATTGTATCACCTATCATATTAGCATCTTTATTTCTTCTCTTGCTTTCTCTCACCTGATATATTTTAGCGTGAAGGTATGAATAATCATTTTTGTTAATATTATTTTCTTAGTCTAAATGAAATGGATATTGTAATATGTCAATGTCACAATCCTATCAATAAGTGTGGTCCTTAGCCTCAAAAACACCTACCGAGAGAATCATTAATTTGATCCTCATGGGTCGTGGCCTCAGATACACAAAGATTTTAAATACTTGACATATATAAATTAAGGTTATTGTCAATTAATTTAATTAAATCAGAAGGAACTACCCCACGTATGGCCATAAAACAGCCTTGTCTAGTTGTATATGCAAGCACCAAGCATTATTCTTCTAGATGAAGTAATCAGATTGAAATGGACTTGAAGCATGGAATATTGGAAAACATCTTAGTTTGAGTTCCCTTATCCAAACAAGGGAACCACAACCACCCTTTGGTCCCTTGTGCTTGGATTTGATTTTGGGTCAGTGTCTCTGTCTAGTGATATGCATGACAGGCTTTAACTAGGTATATATGGCAAAAAAATTAATAAATTGTAATTTAAATAAAAAATAACAAAAATGCAGTCGTTTACAAAGTATATACAAATATGTAGCAATTAAACGCGCCAGCTCATGACGTGTTGAATCATGTCCACACAAGACGTGACCCAGCACCAATCACGTCCACACAGGACGTGACTCAGGAGGTGGCGACACATGTCATTTTGAGATACGTGTCATTTTGCGACACGATGCATAAAAATTTCAGAAGGTCATAACTTTTGACTGGAACGTCCGATTGAGGCGAAACCGGTGGCCACGCACTCGAAATTGAGAGGAGAAGCCGCTGGTAAGTTACTGAAGGGGACTTGCTCAAAATTTTTTCCCAAAAGAGGCCTCTAAGTGCCTCAAAATTGTGATTTAATCTTCGATAACCCAAAAAATTTCTTGTTTTCTAATTTCTTTTATTCAATTATTGAATTGCATGCTATTTTTTATTTGTCTAATTACTCTCTTATTTTTCAGCATTTTGACACAACATCCGCCTCCATCGGACATTCCTATCAAACTTTATGATTATTTGAAGTTTATATGCATCACCAATTTTACCGCGTAATTTAGTTCAACTGCTGAAATTAGTGTTGCGAGTACAATATTTTTTAATTTGTTAAACCGAAATCGTTTAAAAATCTACAATATAATTTTGGTAAATAAATATACCAAAAAAAATATTAAACCAGTAGGTGGTGATAGGAATGTCTGATGGAAGCGGATCCGACAACTGCATAATTCAACGCTATCAGTATGATGGCTTCTGCGGGTGGAAGCGGGTCGGACTTGATTAATCACTCTTTGTTGTTCAAAATTAATAGCTTCGTGTCAAAATGCTCGAAAATAAGAGAAGTAATTAAACAAATAAAAAATAGCATGCAATTCAATAATTGAATTAAAAAATTGGAAAACAAGAAATTTTTTGGGTCATCGAAGATTAAATTGTAATTTTGAGGCACTTAGAGGCCTCTTTTGGGAAAAAATTTTGAGCAAGTCCTCTTTGGGAATTTTTTAGCGGCTTCTCCTCTCAATTTCGAGCGCGTGACCATCGGTTTCACCTCAATCAGACGTTCTAGTCAAAAGTTACGACTTTCCAAAGTTTTTATGCATCGCGCCGCAAAATGACACGCGTCGCCACCTCCTGAGTCACATCCTGTGTGGACGTGATTGGTGCTGGGTCACGTCCTGTGTGGACGTGATTCAACACGTCATGGGTTGGCGCGTTTGATTGCTACATATTTATATATACTTTATAAACTACTGCATTTTTATAATTTTTTTATTTAAATTACAATTTATTAATTTTTTTGCCAGGGATATATAGAGGATCATGTTAATTAGGCCATACTTGTGGCTGTTTTTTAGTTGATGTATGTTACTACTATTTATTTAGCTTAATGAATTAATTGTTGGCAAGTCTTTGTCAAATTCACTGCGAGAAAAGGTCCAATTATATCTCTTGGATCATTGTCATGGGCTCCATTTGTTCCTTCAACCATCTTAATGAGATGAGCCGAATAGGAAAAACAAGCTATAAGCACGGTACACGCAAGACTCAACATGTTTAATATTTGTTTGATCTCAGCATTTACTCAATTTTAAAGACCATGAAGTGAACCTTGTTTAGACAACACTACCTATCATTGACAAAAAACAATTTATGATCATTGTCTCATTTGGTGTCATTAATGTCTAGCACATAATCCCATAATCTCATCCATACGTCTTATCTCATTTCATTTCACTTGTGTTGATAAGTAAAACAGCCTTTGAATAAAGGAAGATAATATTTGGAACTTGTTAAAAGTGACTACGTGAAAAAGTCTAGTGAGAAATGAATGAGAATATACACTTTACTATTCAGTTTTGAAAACGATGCAAATGGTAGACTAGTAAGTAATCAACATACAAAATTTCCTCCATGTTGGACCAGAAAGAAGAACAAGCTGCAGAAAAGGACTTCTCACATAGTACACTAGTGCCATTATTAAACACAAATTAATTGTTAAATACCAACGAAGAGTGTTGTTGTTTTTCGGCTGATAATCTAGTAGTGACCAATGCTTGATTAGTGTTTAAATAAAAAGTTGATGTGACAATTTATACACATAAACTAATCTTTATGTTAGTGTCAAGTGTTTGCAACTTTGACAATATATATACAGTACCATCCATATCTGTATTCATGAGTCAATACAGTATAGTATGTATAAAGTTAATGATAGTGATATGTGTTTTAACCTTCCACAATCAAATTAACTTAATTGCTTTAAGCTAATTCAACTGAGAGATATATCTACTTGTCAAAGAAGCATTATTATTGCAGTCCTCATTCATGGTATACTACCCTGAGTAAATAAGGCATATTCTTATTATTATAAAAAGAAAAAACGGGGGAGAAAACCTAAGTCAGAAGGAACAAAAACATGAGTATCTTTTTCCATGCCCTCCATACAATTGGAGTTGTCAATGCAATATTCATTTTGTTTCCTAAAAAGTTGGAACAAGATATTCAATGGATTTGGATTCTTACCCAATGCAGGTCACCACATCTGGGCCCAGTTCAGATGATAAACGTGCGAGTTTTGATGAACTAGCCATAATTCTTATCCTTAGGGCTCACTACTATAGTACAAAAAAAAATTTGATAGTTCTTATCCAAACCAAATGTGTTCAATTGGTTTAATTGAAAAAAGTTTCTTATTATAGTTGAATGGACTTTGAATCCAATTTCACAATCATGAAGAGCCAATTTGTTTAGCTGAAATAATTTTCTTACCATGATTGCAAGTTTACAATGACTTAAATTCAAACCCCATGTTCTTGAACCGGAAATTAGAGAGAATAGAAGTTAATTACCTCTGTTTATACAAAAGTGCAAAGGAATAAAAAGATGAGGAGGGGAATAAAGTCTAAGTTGACCAGAATAGGATAATTGAAGACCATGGTCAACTAAATTGATTTTTGACTTGAATGGTTATAGCCAGCTTTATGTACACAAAAAATGCCGAAAATATTGGTGATAATAATCATTTTGAGACCCCTTTACCTATCATATCATCATGATGGCAACCAATTTCATTGAAATGGGGCAAATCCACTTTACATAAAACCAAATTCAAATTGACCAAAACGGGAAAAAAAAAAAAGATTAACAAAAAGCATAGTGATAAATAAAACATTCCCTTGTGTAGGTTCTAAATTTGCGTAAGGTGTACCCTCTCTGCTGTCAATTACATATATAGTCTAAGTCTAAAATACCTCTTCCTTGAAAATTTTACATATAGATCAAATGTGGTCCAATTTTGTGACAGAAAAAGAGTTTGTGGTGTAAACCATCATAGGTGGAAGGTGAGGACAAGTTGAAAACCTAGCGTTGCCCCCACCCAAAGTAATGAACATGTCGTTGTGCATAAGATCAGTCACAATTGCCAAGGAACTAGAAAGCCTAAGGAACCATGTACTTTGTGAAGAGCCAGATAAGGCCAAGGTTTTTGTCTATCACTAAATAGTGCCAAATTGTCAATATCATTCAAATTTTAGTTTAATTGACAACTCCTGCATGATAGATAAATGACCACCCCAAGTTGCAAACTCAAGCACTTGACGTTCTGTTCACGGAATTCGTTGAATAATAGTTATATCTTTTAATGGTAGCCACAAAATCTCATGCTTATGGGTCAAAGTCACGGATTATTTACTAAAAACTAAAATTGTAAGAATCGATTAGTATCAAAGGAAACAATATCTTGGATACGAGTTGAGGTCGAAACATATCTATATCTATATTGTTTATATAAACTGGACAGATGATGAAAACGAAAAAGAAAAAAAAAAGGTAAAAAAAAAAAAATAATAATAATCCAAACACGAAACAGTGTTATCAACAGTACTTGTTGCCTTGGTGGTAGAGAGAAAGGGATTGTTACAGCAAAATTCCTAACGCAACGCGATATTAAATTATAGGCCCCAAGAAAATACTCGTTCAACCATACATGACATTGATTTGACATATAGTTACGTCGAAGCTATAGACTCGAGAAAAATCAAATTAATATTTGGTCCAATTAAGCTCGACTGTGTCGTATATAGCAACAAAACAATCCGTAATCCGTTATTCAACAAAGAAAAAAACACGATCCGTAATCCGTTACTTACAATAATGAAGTAATCACGCGTGCTAACTTGTGAATAGCTAAACCCACACTAGCATGAATGTACAAGTGTACTACTACATCTAGTCTTTATAAAACATTTCTTTTTAAATTTGTACTACAAAATAAACTTCATTGATCTTGTCTCTTTTTATTTTAGTTGTTAACGAGAGATTATTATTTACGGTGGGGAATGGTTGTAGAGGCAAACTTAAAACTTGTATTATAATTTGAACAAAATATTTACAATGGAAATAGATATGTTTTCTAATTTTTTTCTCGATAACCGAACAACTTGAGACTTGTCAACTTAATAAAAAAACAAAGAAAAAAAAAAAAAACACCCTGATGACCCATATTATAGAGACAGAGCCAACTCAAGCTTTCTACCTTGATTCTTCCATTCGCTTGACATTTAGTGGCTCCAAAGGGCCATGCACTTGCCACATGCAAAGCAAAACAAAACCTCGTTTTTTTCTCTCTTACCTTCTTCATTCCATTTTTTTTCCTTCCCATTAAAACATTTCAAGTTAATAACTTAGATGGGCTTAATTATATTATCATTAAGTGCTTAATCCATGCCTAGGGCGAACTTTAACATTGAGCGGGTTAGCCATTTCACACGAGAGCCTCAGCACCTCCGTTAGATCAACCTTGGCTTTATCACACGGTAGCCATTCAAACTCATGCAAAAGCCAAGCCACCCAAAAGGTTACGGTGCTCAAACCCAAAGTCTTCCCGGGGCAGGTTCTGCGACCCGACCCGAATGGAGCGAGTCTCAGATCCGACCCGAAAACAGAGAACTCGTTTTCCAGCCCCATGAACCTCTCGGGCTTGAACTCAAGTGGGTCCAGCCACACCTCCGGGTCCCTTGCTATGGCCCACATATTAACCATGGCGGTGGTCCCCGCAGGCACGTGATACCCATCAATGGTCGTATCAGTGATGGCCAAGCGGGCCCACGAGAGAAGCGGGCCCGGCGGGTGCAGCCTCAGAACCTCCTTCACCACCGCCGCAAGATACGCCGTAGCCGCCACGTCCTCCTCCGTCAAAGCGCCACACCCAACAACCGCGTCCAGCTCCTCTTGTACCTTCCTTTGCACCTCTGGATGAAGCACCATCCTCGCCAGTATCCACTCAATCAAAACCGCCACCGTGTCGGTCCCCCTAAATATCATTTCCTGTCCCCCCACAAAAAAAAATAAAAATTAACATTAACCTCGCATTCATTTATTTATATCATGTAGTAGTATTTAAGGTCAATTTTTTTTATCCGTGACGACAGTATATGACATTTTGCGCTATTAATTATGCTAGACTAGACTCTTTTAACAGAGTATAAGGTCAATTTTATTAAAACACATGGGCCAATAAATAATTTAATTTATTATAATGTTAGAAAAAATTGGTAAAATAGACTTACCCAGAGGACAGCAATCATGTCGGAGGGAGACAATTTATCGGGTCCTTGGAGAGAGAGCAAAACATGAACGAAATCGCGGTTGGTTTGGGTTGTGTCGGCTTGGTGGTCGGCGATGATTGAACCAACGAACCGGTTCACTTGAGGGACTAACTTGGAGCAGGTGAACCGGATTTTCTGTAGGTCAAAGTCTTTCAGGAAAGGGATATGGTCTCCCCAATTAAGGGTACCCAATAAGTCATAGCCTTGTTCCACCAACATGGATAGCTCGTCCATTGCGGTGTTTGTCTCGTCAAGGTTGTACTTTTGTCCAAACACCGACCACATCATGTTGTTCAGTGACGCTCTCTTGAGCACGCTGCGGATTCCGAAACCGCCGCTGAAGCGGTGGTTTCGGAATGAGTTTGTCATTTGGGCGGCGATTTCAGCGCGCTGGAGCTCGGAGGCTTTGATTTGCTTGGGGCAGAAGAGGTGCGTGGCGGCGATGCGGCGGAGGGTACGCCAGTAGACGCCGTAAGGGGCGAAGCCGATGGCGCGGTTGAACATGAGGCTGTAAGCTGATTCCTTTATGGGACGATCAGCAAAAACGGAACTATTGAGAATCTCTTTAGCCACATCGGGGTGGCACGTGACTATGGCACGTGTGTCACCCATGGAAAAAGCCATGAGCCGGGTGGCGTTGCATGCTTCCGCCGCCGCAGCAATACGGTGGTGTGCGAGGGATGTCATGAGACTCATACTCCCAATGAAAGGGTAGCCTTTAGGACCAGGAATAATCATTTTAAGGTTGATGTTTGCGTTGGTTGAGGTGGTTTTTTTCCAGTAATTAAAGTAGTAGTATTTGCCCCAAGCAGGACCACCAGGGTGAGACCAGTAGAAGAAGGTCATGGTGAGCCAGAGTGTGACCATGATGATCAAGAGTGACCATGCAATGTTCTCTTGAGTGCATTTTGAGGCTAAGGCCAACACCCACAGGCTATCAATGTGGGTTGTCATGGTAGTGAGACCTAGAGCAACCAAATATAAGAGTGTTTGTTAATAGCCAGAGAGAGATAGAGGAAGGAGGGACTAGACTTGTGAGTTGTGAGTAAGGGAGAGATTGGTTTGAGGAATATATATAGGGAGAAACACTCGAGGGATTGCCATGTGGTAGTAAAATCATAAACGGTTATTGGTTATGTTATGTTACATGTTTCATACGAGAAGGCGCATACTCAAACACTAAACTAAACGGATCGTATATAACGGAAAAATAATAATAATAATAATAATAATAATAATAAATTGATTGATTGATAATAATAACGTAATACTAACATTGAAAATGATAATAAGGGACGTGTATTAATTATTGTTATTGTGATGTTGGTAACCAGTGTAGGAGTAGGAGGAGTATGATTTATTTAGTGGGGTTATAAATGTAATTAATGGGGCAGTGTTATTTTGGGGCAAATCTTTAGAACTGCGCCGCCACATATGCATGACGAAATCTTGGAAAAAGTAAGTTCCTAGATTAGGTCTGGTGATCAATGCACGCGCCATTGCCGCTTTGGTGTGCCTTTGTATCCATCCCTACTTCTTTTTTATAGTAAATAGTGACATATATTCCGAATGTGTACGGTATTTATAATTTTTTTAAAAAATAATATTTAAATTTTAGTCTTTAAAAATAAAAAAATATGATAAATTTATTCATTCTTTAATTTACATTCATTATTGATTGTTAACATATGTGTTAAATACATTAGATCAAAATGCCAATAAATTTTCTTTAGATCAAAAATTTCATAATTTTCATTAAACTAATTTGTCAAACCAAAAATTTATTTTATTTAAAAGTAAAATATAATTTAATTTTTATTTATCTTTTTTATCGTTATACGCATAATATTATAATAAACATTTTTAAAAGAAAATAAACATAAGTTATAACAAACATAATAATAAATATAATATTAATTAATAAACATGTTTGTTGTTATAAATTTTCTATTGTGATGGTATTAAATAGTGCAAAATTAAGTTGAATTTCATTTTTTTTAAGAATTAACTTGATGATGATTTTTTTTATTTGAGAGTCTCATATTTTAGATAATTAAAGTACTGTCATATTAGAAATTTCATATCAACTAATATATTACATTTATTAATTAATATTATGCTTATTATTATGTTTGTTTTTAACTTGTGTTTTTTTCTATTTTTTTAAGTATTTGTTGTAATGTTATTATGCTTGTACAGATAAAAAAGGAAAAAAGATAAAATATTAAATTATATTTTACTCTTAAATGAAACAAAATTTAAGGTTTAACAAATTAATCCAATGAAAACTTACTGATATTCAGCAATTATATTGATAATCATTTTTGTGGTATTTTTGTCTCTCTATGCAACTCGACTCTTTTATTAATGATAATGAAATTAAGTTAACGAATGAATGAATTTGTTACACTTTTTTACTTTAAAGAATTTAAATTTAAATTTTTATATTTAGAAAATAAATTTAACAGTAATTTACACATTCAAAAATAAAAATAATTTTTTGATCTTGTCTATTTCTCCTTCTCTTTCCCTTCAACACACGAATATATACAATTTTTATCTGGATTGTTACTGCTTTGGGTCGCCAATATAACCAACGTACATAATTTTTTACTATTATGGACAGTTTTTTTTATTATCTTAATCTTAAATATAAATAAATTTTGATTATTTTCTTATTTAATAAAAATATTTTTTTTCATTTAATATGGATTCTATTTCTAAAGACTTTTTTCTTTTGCTTGATATTAAATTTCAATAAATATAGTTTAAGAAAAAAAATGTTTTGAATTGAAATTGATCCAATTTAATAAAAATAATTATTTTTTAATGAATATAAAATCAGTTTCTTTTTACTTATAATCAAAAATAGGTGGTGTATTACTTCTTTTTCATATATTTAGATGTGTGTGTTTCAATCCTTTAAGTTGAGATACTTTTGAGGATAATACTTACAATTCTTTATTAAAAGACAATAATTAAAAATTATTATAATAAAATCAAATACAAAAGCTTTGTTAAGCAAATGATAAACTTCAATAGTATTTATCTTAAAAAAAAAAAAAAACTATCGCTTATTCTCAATGTATGAATATTGTTAAATTGAGCAAAGCTCTTATGCACTTTTTATTCTTGAGAGATAATCAAATCAGTTAGGAATCTTGTGCATTCAAATTTTGACCTTTGTAAAATATAAAATTAACCTAGTGTCAATAGTTGTTTTTAACTAATGATTATTCTTTATACTTGACGAATGATTATTATTACATTTAATTTTATAAATGAACTACATTCTGATTGACTCTTTAGGAGAAAGACCAACACAATGACTTAAGCATTCATACAAATAAACTCAATGGTTGGAGGAAAATGATTGTTATTAGGCAGAACCTGCCCCTGAATGCCTTTCAGCACCCCGAGAACGTGTTTATAAAACTGTTGAAATGTGGTGACAGAGTTATTAGCGAGGCATTGCATTCTAACATGTCGGATGGTGGATCCCTCCAGTAACCTCCACTACAATAACATGTTTTTCGCGCATATCGACGCCGTGTATTTCGCGTTAGACTCTTTAGGCTAAAAAAACATTTCAAATTGTTTAATTTTATCTTAATACATTTAAGTTTGATTTCTATTAATTATTTTATTAATATTAATAAAATAAATAATAATAACATGTGACATGCCATTTTAATTATATATAAAATATTATTAATTTAAGACGTAGAATTTGTTTCCTTATATTCACTTCATAAAAATTATATGAACTTATTAATGTTAAAAAAAAAAGACATAAAAAATTAGAGCAACTAAAAAATTGAATATGAGATTCACTTTTAACATGATTATCATTAACTTTTATATCTATAATATTCAATTGTACAAAAAAATAAGAGATTTTTTTTGTACCCCACAAATTTTGGGGTTTTGGTACACTTAGCTTTTAAACCGATAGTCATTAAGTTATGCTGCCATGTCTTTATTTTGATATTTAGTAATAAATTTATTGTAGATTTCAATTTAGTCCTTGTTTAATTAAAAATATTTTTTTTTTCTTTTAAATGAGGTTTCCAAAATCGACTCCACGGTCATATAAGATAATAGACTGAGATAAACATTAAGAAAGGATATAGGTTGCAAATCAAATGTTACTTTCCTATTGATGAAAGCCGGTTAGAATTCTAGAGAATTAAAAAGTAATTTGAGAAATTTCATTAGAGTATCTATATGTATGTATGATTATTTAAATTAATTGTTTATTTTAAATTTATGGATTTTATAATGTCATATAAATTTAAAATTTTACACAATTATTTACTTTATTGATAAAATTGTTAAAATGAATGTTTGACTTAAGTCATATTTTAAAAAAAGTTATGAAAAAATGATTTTTTATTGATATGAATCAATTAAACAATGATTTCTTATCTAAACAACTTAAAACTAAATCATACGCTCCAATAATAAAATTTGATAAACAATTCATACAGGTATTCGCATTAGAAACCCTCTTAATAGGCAACCCAATTCCCATTTGGTGGCCACAATTAGTAACAAAACGGTACAATCATAGATTCACAGTCGACGTAGCGTGTGTCAATGAACGAAAGGAATAAAGAATCGCGCTAATTAGTTAGATAACCAAGTTTTACACAATCGACACCAAAGAGTTTCCCTAACATGGACAAAAAGGAAATTAAGAAACAACAAAAGTTACATACCTAGATTGCAATCATCTCCCCTTACGTTTTCTATGGTGTCTCTGATTTTGTGACTCTCGCTTTATATGTCAACACAACTCTCGATCCTAGTGTAAGAATGAAATTGAACAAAATGGATGGAGAAATTTTGAACAAACAAAGGTCACGTTCTGTTGGATAATTTCCGTTTTTTTAGTTGATAGATATCTTTTTAAGATATAATTTTTATTAGATATCTTTTATTTGATAAGATATATTCTTGTTTGATTTGATGGCTTAGGCCCAGCCTATTTCATCCTATAAATAGATGAGTAAGGGTGGAGGCAAAGCACACAGAAATTTGAGAGCCTCAAGTGACAGTCTTGAGTGACATATTTGAGCAAGCCTCTATGCTTGCATATTTGAGAGATTCTTAGAGAGTTTGAGTGAAACACTCTAGGTTTCGTTTGAGTGACCACCATTGTTGGAGAGGTTGAGTGTACCACCACTTTGGTGTGTTTTTGATTCATTGTAACCCATATTTGTTATAGTGGATTTTGATACTGGACTAGGTCCCGTGAGTTTTTCTTTTCTCACATTGAGGAAGGTTTTCTCACGTAAAACAAATTCTGATTGTCTCTCTCGCTTCTCTTTTGATTTTCGCTTTCGCATTCAATTTGATATTTGAGAGTCCGAGATTACCCAACTGTGGTATCAGAGCCCAAGTTTGAGGGTTCTGAAGGAGTCGAGATGGAGACCAGTGGCATAACTCACGACGGAGATATGTTCAAGTTGACCACAGATAACTTCAACTATTGGAGGTCGATGATGGATGATCATCTTATCTACAAGGATTTATATGATCCCATTGTTCTTAAAGAAAAGCCGACTGGGAAGTCGAACAAGGATTGGGAGATCATGAGTCGGAAGGCCGTGGCCACGATCAGAAAATACATTGACAAAAGCCTCTTTGAGCACGTGTCCGAGTTCACGAACGCGTACGAATTGTGGAACAAGTTAGAATCCATGATTCAGAAGAAGACTCCCAGGAACAAAGCACACCTGGTTCGCCGGCTTGTGAAGCTAGAATACAAGGACGGCATGAGTATGATTGAGCACCTCAACGCCTACAAAGGGATTGTGAATCAACTGTCCAAAGCCAACATGAAGATTGATGACGAGATGCAGGCTTTGTTGTTGCTGAGTTCGCTACCGGAAAGTTGGGATACTTTGGTAGTAACATTGAGCAACTTGGTTCCAGAAGGAAAACTGACGATGGATGCCGTGACAGACAGTCTCCTGAATGAAGAAGCCAGGAGAAGAGAACGAGGTGTGAATAGCACGGGTGATGCCATCGTTGCTGAGAGGAGTAAGTCCGACTTCCGGGTTCGTGGGAAGAATCGAGGTCGTGAGAGACGGGATAGGTCCCGAGACCGGTCAAGACCGAAGAGTGAACTGAAGTGCTTTTACTGTGGAAAGCCCGGACACAAGAAGACAGATTGCTGGACTCTTTAGAGAGATGAGCAGAGTGGGTTTATGAAGTCAGACCAGGGTAAGAAAGAGGTGAAGAGCACCACGGCGGTGGTAGCTAGTGTTGGGGTCGAGATATTTCTTCTCGGAGAGAATTTTGTGAATGTTGCTTTTGATGATTGTGCCTGGATAGTTGATTCGGGTGCCTCTTTCCACGTGACCCCTCACAGAAGGTTTTTCTCCTCGTATACGAGTGGAGAGTTTGGAGCTGTGAAGATGGGAAATCAGGTGACCAGCAAGATTGTTGGTGTCGGAGATGTGACCCTAACCTCGGAAGTAGGGTGCCGAATTGTGTTGAAAGATGTGAGGCATGTACCTGACATGTGGTTGAATCTAATCTCAGTGGGAAAGCTAGACGACGCCGGGTTAGTGAACGGCTTTGAGGGCTGTAGATGGAAGTTATCCAAGGGAAGCTTGGTGATAGCCCGTGGAAAGAAGGAAGGCTCCTTGTATGTGATGCAAGGAAGGATGATTGGCGGTGATGCCAACACTGTCTTTGATGGATCAAGCCTGGAGTTGTGACACAAGCGTCTCGACCACATGAGTGAGAGAGGGCTTGAGATCTTGGAGAAGAAAGAGCTATCGACCGGGTTGAAGGGTCAAGTGCTGGAGAGTTGCTCACACTGCCTAGCTGGAAAGCAGCATCGGGTTTCGTTTGTGAGACCGGATCAGCCCAGGAGACGGAGGTGCATACTTGACCTCGTCCACACTGACGTTTGCTCCATGTCGGAGAGATCGATTGGAGGAGCACAATATTTTGTCTCTTTCATTGATGACCACTCCCGCAAAGTGTGGGTCTACCCGTTGAAGACCAAGGACCAGGTTCTCCGGTCGTTTAAGGAATTCCACGCAATGGTGGAAAGGGAGACTGGCAAGAGGTTGAAGGTGGTCAGATCAGATAATGGTGGTCAGTATCGTGGTCCTTTTGAAGCTTACTGTAGGGAAGCCGGGATTAGATTTGAAAGGACGCCCCCCAAGACACCTCAGCTGAATGGACTCGCTGAGAGGATGAACAGGACTATTGAGGAGAAAGTCTGATGTATGCTATCCAATGCCGGCTTGTCGAAAGCATACTGGGGAAAGGCAGTCAAAACAGCGGTTGATTTGATAAATCTCTCACCATCACGGCCGCTGGACAGGTCGGAGAGCGACCTATGATCACCTGAGAGTGTTCGGATGTCGGGCCTTCGTGCATGTCCCTAATGATGAGAGGGCGAAGCTAGATGCGAAGACGAAGGAATGCATATACCTCGGTTCGCCGAAAACCGAGTTTGGTTTCAGACTGTGGGATCCAATCAACAAGAAGATTGTGAGAAGTCGAGATGTAGTGTTTTATGAGGATGAAACCATTCATGACATCTCGAAGCTCCAAGTCCGGGTTACTGTCCGAAGTGAAGAACCCGTCCCTCGTGAGAATGCTGAAGTAGGGGGAGAAACCAGTGAAGAGATCGCTGGAGGCGATGAAGATGATGATGATGCCGGGATCCGAGATGAAGATGAAGAATCGGATTCTAATGAGGCTGAGGAAGAACAGCCGAGATACCCCACTAGAAAAAGAAGACCTTCTGCAAGGTACCCACCAGATGAATATGCCATAGTTGCTGAGGATGGTGAACCTCAGAGTTATGATGAGGCGGTGGAGAGTCCAGAGAGTGATGAATGGGAGAAGGCCATGCAGGATGAGATGAGATCCTTGCATGATAATTAGACATATGAGCTGACCGAGCTACCTAAGGGGGGGCGAGCTCTGAAGAACAAGTGGGTGTATAAGATCAAACAGGAGGAGAATGACAAGAAGCCGAGATACAAAGCCCGGATTGTAGTGAAAGGCTGCAATCAGAAGAAGGGGATTGACTTTGATGAGATTTTTTCTCCTGTTGTGAAGATGACCTCGATCCGGACAGTGTTAGCTATGGCAGCAACAATGGATCTGGAGGTAGAGCAGATGGACGTGAAGATGGTATTTCTTCACGGTGAGTTGGAGGAGGAGATATATATGGAGAACCTGAAGGGTTCCGAGCTCCAGGATGCGACGGCGTGCTATGCCGATTGAAGAAAAGTCTCTATGGCTTGAAGCAAGCACCTCGGCAGTGGTACAAGAAGTTTGATTCCTTTATGACAGAACATAAGTTTATGAAGACGGAGGCCGACCACTGTGTATTTGTGAAGAGGTATGAGAACGAAGACTTTCTGATCCTTCTGTTATATGTTGACGATATGTTGATTGTAGGGCAAAGCAAAGAGAAGATTGCCGCCTTGAAGAAGACATTGAGCTCATCCTTCGCTATGAAGGACCTCAGCCCTACAAGACAAATTCTCAGAATGAAAATCATCTGGAATAGAACGAAGAAGCTACTGTGGCTAAGTCAAAAGAAGTATGTTGAGAAGATCTTGAAGAGATTCAACATGGACAAGGCCAAGACAGTTAACACCCCCTTAGCCGGACACATGAAGCTGAGTAAAAGGCAGTGTCCGAGATCTGATGAAGATAGAGAAGAGATGCTAAAGATCCCGTACTAATCCGCCGTCAGAAGTTTGATGTATGCAATGGTTTGCACAAGACCCGACCTGCGTTTGCAGTTGGAATGGTGAGCCGGTTTCTTTCAGACCCCGGCAGAGAGCACTGGGAAGCATTGAAATGGATCTTCAGGTACTTGAAAGGTACATCCGATTTTTGCCTCCGATTTGGAGAAGGTGAAGCCGAGCTGCAAGGCTACTCGGATGCCGATTTAGGGGGAGATTCCGACTCGAGGAAGTCGACGACTGGATATTTGATGAGATTTGCTGGAGGAGCAGTCTCTTGGCAATCAAAATTGCAGAAGTGTGTGACACTTTCAACGACGGAGGCCGAGTACATTGCCGTGACCGAGGCAAGCAAGGAGATGCTGTGGATGAAGAAGTTCTTCATGGAACTTGGCCATGAACAAGATAAGTACGAGCTGATGTGTGACAACCAGAGCGCAATTCATCTTGCGAAGAACCCGACCTATCACTCCCTCACCAAACATATTGATGTGAGATATCATTGGATCCGGGATGTGGTGGAGGCTGGACAGCTCGCACTTGGCAAAGTGCACACCGATTTGAACTGGTCCGATATGATGACCAAGCCGGTACCAGCATGGAAATTTGAAGATTGCTGTGAAGGAGCCAGACTGATGAATTTGGCACATTGAAGCCGAGAAAGAAGGTCGGGATGTTGAAGTTGAAGAACCTCGGTCCCACTGAAAAACGGAAGGGGGAGATTTGTTGGATAATTTCTGTTTTTTTAGTTGATAGATATCTTTTTAAGATATAATCTTTATTAGATATCTTTTATTTGATAAGATATAATCTTGTTTGATTTGATGGCTTAGGCCCAGCCCATTTCATCCTATAAATAGATGAGTAAGGGTGGAGGCAAAGCACACAGAAATTTGAGAGCCTCAAGTGACAGTCTTGAGTGACATATTTGAGCAAGCCTCTGTGCTTGCATATTTGAGAGATTCTTAGAGAGTTTGAGTGAAACACTCTAGGTTTCGTTTGAGTGACCACCATTGTTGGAGAGGTTGAGTATACCACCACTTTGGTGTGTTTTTGATTCATTGAAACTCATATTTGTTATAGTGGATTTTGATATTGGACTAGGTCCCGTGAGTTTTTCTTTTCTCACATTGAGGAAGGTTTTCTTACGTAAAACAAATTTTAATTGTCTCTCTCGCTTCTCTTTTGATTTCCGCTTCCGCATTCAATTTGATATTTGAGAGTCCGAGATTACCCAACTCGTTCTTAGTTCTTGCTACTAAATGGAGGAGATTAGGGTTCAGACTTTAGATTGATAAAAATGTGCTAAACAATAATCATATTTTAAAATCAAAATAGTTATAGTTTTAAGTTAAAATAATCAGCAATTAAGAATTAATATGAAAAAAAAGTGTTTTTACTTAATGAGAAGAAAACGATATGATAATTTAATTAGTTAATATTCATCTCAAGAGGAACATTTCCGTTTTATTTTCCTAAGTTGTACCCTAATCATGAATCCGAAATGAGATGTGAAACTTACCTCCATTTATAGGAGACATTTCCCAATAATTCTTTAGGCGTGTTTTGATGACCCTCAAGGGACAAACATGTTTACTACCGGATATGTTGTTAGGCTTGGCCTTAACTGGGTCGGCCTAGAGTATGAGTTGGATATGTCTCTAGTATGTAGGAATCTATTTTTGGGGAAATTTTAAATTGCGGTTTTATTTGTTTAGCCGCGAGATATAGGAGAGGACATGAGAAACATGTCGTTAAGAATTGAACCCCATTGCTCCAACTAGTTGTAGCTTCATAATGCAAATGGTCGGAGCAAAAATTGGAATGAAAAACAAAAATAGATGGATACATCACTGAGAATGTGAATTTTTGATAGATATCGGATTGAGATTGGGGGTGTCTCACTGGGTGGTGTCGCGTGGGGTTGGGAAAGCGCGTGGGGAAAAAAGACATCCTGGGACGACAAAATAAACGTGGGAGCAGTAAAAAATCAGAGTAGGATGTCTGACACGTGGGGGGTCGTGTGGCACGACACTGTCTGGTGATGCGACTGAGAGTGTGAAAGGCCACATGAGGCCCATCCACTTATGGCTCTCATACATTGCTTTTGGGCACTCAGTACACACTGTATGAGTATCAGCATCTCAGTATGGCCTCTCCCACAAACACATTTTCTTTTTTTTTTTATTCTTCTTCCAAACTACGTAATACCCATCACCTATCAACAAAATTCACTTCTATAGTATCCTCACGGTTAAAAGATCTTCCTCAATCCTCAGAAATACCAAACCATTTATTCAATTCTTTCTTTTGTCATTCTATGATTTTAATTAACTTCAATTTTAGTACTAAATAGTAAATAACAATAACAATAACAAACTACTCTTTCAAAAAAAAAAAAAAAAAAATAAAAAT
>PYAF01001524.1:1076218-1088911 GCA_007407185.1 Glycine tomentella
TATCAAAAAAATGAGTCCGGGACTTAAAATCATGATAAAAAAATTCAAAAAATGAAAATAATTATTTATTATTTTTTACATGATTTTGAATGGATTATAAGAAAAACAAATCTAATTCAAATACACTATAAAAAAGTATATCCAAATGGCATTGAGTTCTTATACAAAAAATAAATTTTGTTAAACGTAATAAATATAGTAGAATTAATTTATTTTTTATTTGCATCAAATATGTGTTTTTTATATTTAAAAATATATATTTTTTTCTATTTTCAAAACACACGTTAAATACATAAGTAAGTCATCAATTTTTTTAGCTGACATAAGTAATGATGTCATAATGAAGTACATCTAGCACCTTAATATTATATTTCTAACAGAAAAAATCTAAAAAATATCTAAATATGCTGGTAATATATGATTGCTCATTTTGCACAGTGTGGAACTCTGTAGCAAAGAGTACAGCAGTACATTGTGGGCAATGTTTACATGTACAAGCCTGCCACGCTTTGCTCCCTAGCTCACTCATACACTCTGCACTGCACTCAACTCCCTTTTTTGACTGCGACAACTCCCCCTAACTTTCTCTCTTATCTATGTTCTCCCATTTGTCCCTCCACATAACAACCCCTCTCTCACACTCCACTTCCATTCAAGGTCACAACTGTCTTTTTACATACAGACCACAACACATGGGAATGGCGTGTGAAGTGGGGTTTCAAGTTTTATTGGGACTCACCTTTCATTTGTCCTCACCTCCATCGGCGGTTCTTCTTCCTCGTCTCCTCCTTTACCAATCCCTGTCCGTAGATTCTTTTTTCTTTTTCTTTTCTCCACACATACTCTCAAAATAATTTTACATCCATTTTTAACATCACTTTCCATTCAAGGTATTTGTTTGTTCTGCGCTAATTTCCCCTCCTGCACTCATCTTTTTCGCGTGACTCGAATCATTAAAAATTGTCGTTCTATTGGACTTTAATTTCTTTTTGCTAATTAATTTTATTTTTTTTATTAATAAGTATTAATTATTCATTTGTTAGTGGAAATAATTCAATATTTTAACTGATAACATCTATTAAACTTAATTATTTTAAAGATTACATAATAAAATAAAAAAATAAAGTTTAAACAGTAAAATTAAATACAATTATATTAAAGATATAAAAAATAAATTTAAGCCTAAAAGAATAAAAAGTGTTCGTCAAAAAATGATTACTACCGATTATTATCTTACAAGAATTACAATGGAGTGTATTTTCATTTTATAACTTTTCACTAAAAAGGAAAAAGAATTGTCACATTATATTTGAAAAAATCCTTCTTTTTTTTCTTATAGAAAGAAAAATTTGTATATGCATTAATAATATAAAAAAATTTATACTACTTTTATTATAATCAATATAATTTTGTCAATAAATAGCATTTTAGAATATTATTTAAGAAACTAAAAAAAATTATGGTAAAAATTATAAAAAAAGGCAAAAATAATCTTATATAACATAATTTTTTGTCTTTCAATAAAAATAGATTTAAATATATTTTTAGTTCCTACAATTTAACATTTTTTTTTTACTTTTAGTTCTTGCAATTATGTTTGTTTTATTTTTAGTTTTTAAGACACTTTAGATAACACTTTTAACACTGAAAAACGTTATCTAAAATGTTTTAAGGACTAAAATTAGAAACAAACATAATTTGCAAGGGAAAAAAATACAAAGACAAAAAATAAAATAATATTAAATTACAAAGACTAAAAATGTATTTAAATCATAAAAATATTTATATTTTAACATTTGCTAACCAAAATGCAAAGTGCAAACTATTCCGAAGATAAAAGGGTTAGGATTGGAAGACTCAACATGTTTTTCGTTGACCTTCAACTTGGTGGCAAACAAAAGAGTGTAGGAGATACAATGGGGGAGGTTTGCATGTTTTTCCATTCACTTTCATCAACTTGGATTCAAATCAATTTATTAGTGTACCCTAAAAAACAAAATGGCTCAGGACTTTGCAAGTGGTATGGCTGATGGCGATTCCAAAAAAGAGCCACCAGATGGCAGGGGTGGCAATAAACAACATGTTCTATTCAAAGATAAGGTCATGGGAAATAAGGCGGTTGCTCCACCACGTCAAAAGGTGGATAAAGTGAGGAGCAGAAAGGTAATGTCTTTCTACTTCCCAGTTTCCTGGATATCTCATCCTAATTATAAATCAGTTGTTCAGAATGTTTGAGGGTCTACACATGGTAATGTCAATAGGAAGCTCGATATTGTTCAAAAGTGTTCCACCGAATTTAACGAGAACATTTGTGGGAACATTTTTAGAAGAAGTGACAATTAGAAGGAAGGATTACGGGAGTCTATAAGCAGTTATATGTCTTCCCCTAGTCTAATTTTATTATTCTTGAGAAACAGATGTAGGCAAAGTATAATCAGGTCTTGCATTGGGAGAAGATGCAGTGGATTAAATTTGGGAATATAAACATGAAAATTTTCCACACACAAGAAGAAGAAATCAAATTTATGCCCTAGATATTGGTGGAATCTGGTGTATTGATGAAGAGTTGTTGAAAAAAGATGCCCTATCTTTCTTCAAAAAGCTCTTTCACTCTGCTGATTAGTGTTAGCTAGCCAGTCTACAGATATTAAGCATTCCTCAAGTTGATCAAGAATTCTACAATAGCCTAGTCCAGCCAATTTCTATGGAGAATGTGAAATCAACTATTTTTTCTATGAAGTCCTACAAAGCCCAAGGTGATGATGGCTTTCAGCCCATTTTTTCAAAACTTATTAGGATGTGGTTGCTACTGATGTGTGGACTTTGGTAGCTACAACTTTCTCTATAGGGAAATTTGATCTGTGTCTTGTAGAAACTCTCATTGTGCCAATTCCTAAAGTGGATTCTCCAATGTATTTTACGAATTTTCGGTCAATAATTTATGCAATGTGTTGTTTAAAATCTCTAAAGTGTTGGTTAACAAAATTCACCCTCATTTGGATCACTTGATTGGACCACTACAAAGTAGCTTCATCACCAAGAGAGGTACGTATGATAATGCTCTAATCCGTTAGGAAATTGATCATTAGATGCATAAGAAGAGAGAAAAAAAGGGATTTGTCATGTTCAAAATTGATTTTGAAAAAGCTTATGATACAATAGAAGGTGCATAAGAGAGTTTGGTTGCCAGTAAAGCTTAAGTCTAATGCTCCAAGTATCTCACATATGTTTTTTATGGATGTCTGCTTGCTTTTCACCGAGGCGAAATCTTCCCTAGTGAAATTGGTTAAAGAGGTTCTTGATGCTTTTTGTCATGCTTTTGGATTACGTGTTAATATCCACAAGTCTAAATTCATGACATCCAATAATGTGTCTAATGCAAAAGTGGATAAGTTTAAAATGATCTCTCATTTTCATCATACCAAGAAAATAGGTAAATATCTTGGATTTCCTATGCTGAAAGGGAGGGTAAAGAATAGTGATTTCAACTTTGTTCTTGACAAGATCAATTCAAGACTAGTTGGGTGGAAAATGAACTTGTTGAACAGGGCAGGCCGTGTGACCTTAGCTAAGTCAGTTCTCTCCTCGATGCCAATATACACTATGCAAAATCTGTGGTTCTTGGAGGGCATATGTGATAGAATTGATGCATCAATTCAAAAATTTATTTAGGGAAGCAACCTCTGTCATTGGTTAAATTGTGATACTCTAACCTAACCTAAAGCTCGTGGCGGTTTAGGGATTAGACCAATAAGAGATGTCAACATCTCTCTTCTTGGAAAGCATACATGGGAAATGCTCCATGATAAGAACAAGTTATAGGTCCAATTATTGGAGAAACAATACTTATAGGGGGAACTATATTACATGCAGAGGCGGTGGAGGGTGCATCATATACATACAACTCCATAATAAAGGCCACTAATTTTCTCAAATTGGGATTCCAGGTTCATATTGGCAGGGGAGATATATCTATTTGGTATGATAAATGGTTGCAAAATGATTACTTGTGCCAACTTGTACCATATGTAAATATTCAAGACACTCAAATGAGTCTGCGTTATATATATCACAATGGGAGATCTTAATATGTTGGCAATTGTGATTTCAAATGAAGTCAAGGAGGAACTCTAGAATCATGTAATCACTGGCGGAGCCATTCCCAAGCCAGCAATGGCCATGGCCAGGGGTGGATGCACGTTGCATATTGGGAGGGCAGTGCCCCCCCCCCCCCCCTCTTAAATTCTCAAAAATACATTTAAAAATGTTATTTTTTGGGTAATTTTTTTACAATAATAAAATAAAGTAAAATAAAAAAATAGCTTAGACATTTGCACGAGGAGAAATTGAAAAGCATGGAAAAAGAATAATAAAAAAGATGAAAAATAAGAGAGAAGTGAATGTGGATATACATGTTTGTAATTTTCATGAATATAGTGGCTACACTCTTGTTATTTTTAAGCACTGACCACACGCTAATTTAGTCATTTTTTTCCCTTTTGAATTGTAGCATTTTTCACACTTTTGTTATAATGATTTGTTCCTTTAATTTTTTTTACCAAAAAAAATTTCGAGGACGCTGCCCCCAAACCCCCATCACTAGTGCCCCCCTTAGTTTTTTTTTTTGGATTTGCCCCTGGTCATGACATAGGCTAAAATTATTAATACACTTATAATTTTTTTTTTATTGTATACAGCTATTTTATTTGATACACTTAAAAAAACGATAATTGGTATGGGCTAATATTAGTTGCTGGCTCTGCCACTGCATGTAATCAATAATGAGCTGGATGATATTATCATTTGGGAACCTTTAAGCAATGGTGTTTATACGTCTAATCCGCCTTCAAATGGTTAATTGCCGAGAGTCCATCACCTTATACACGCCGTGTCAATTGGTCTTAGGTGTGGAAGATGCAGCTACCACTACCAGAGAACATGTTTCACTTCTTTTGGCTTACCTTTCATGGTAGCCTACCAACTATTGTTTTTCGTGTTTACAGGCACTTCTATTAACAATTTGTGTTGCAGGTGTACCAGTCAGCAAGAGACCATATCTCATCTACTCTGGGATTGTCCTTACTCAGCCATGGTTTGGAAGCACTTGAAACTTGACTCAATACCCTTTTCTACACAACGAATGTGTATAACTGGCTAGTCTCCAACCTTAAGAGCGATAATGGAATTATGTTTGCCACTGGCTGCTGGATGTTGTGGAAAGCGCAAAATGCAAAAATCTTTCAAGACAATTCATAGCATATCCAGAGAATCATCAGTAAGATACAGATTTTATACCAGGATATTAACCATTCAAACAAGCGTGCTATTACATACAAGCAACATGATGAAGTCTTGTGGAAGCGTCCCCCACCAACTGCTATCAAAATTAATACTAACGACAGTTCATTGGGGAACCCGGACAAAGCGGGATATGAAGGACTATTTTGGGATCATTTAGGGAACTGAACAACTGGATTCTCAAGCAATTGTGGGATATGAACGAATTGAAAGCATAGTTGTTTGCTATATTTCATGGACTCCAAAAAGCATGGAACAAAGGATACATAATCATCCTTTGTGAGACTGATTGCAAAATGGCGATTCAACTCATTCATGGAGCTACAAATCAGTAGCATCATTACTATGCTTTGGTCATGTCAATAAAGAAGCTACTCAATTTGAACTGGCAAGTTACTCTGCAGCATACACTTTGTGAAGCCAACTCTTGTGCAGATTGGTTAACCAAGTATGGTGAAAGTTTGGATTAACGATACTTTGATTGGGATCATTGTCCATCTCAGTTAGTTACTTTGTTGCTCTCTGATGCATGGGGGTGATTCACTTGAGGATGTAATTTGGTTACTTTCCTCTTTGCTTGTCTTTGTTCTTTTTCATTTCCCAGTCATAAAAAAAAAATCCATTTATTAGTTGAGGTTTCAGCTGTGCACTCTTTACTGTTTGTTAGTTTTCTGGGCTTCTATATCGTTATACGTACACAGTTGTTTGATTTCAAAATGTATAATAGCAATTGATCAGATATTTGCACAATCTTACATATATCTTTAGGTAATCAAGATCTTTAGGCCTATCAAAAAATATCACATCTGGATTTGTTTAAAATATTATAGAAAAGAAATAACTTTTTTTCTTGTGAAATTAATTCGAATATACTAATGCTGTAAACATTTTTTTTATAATATCATTCAGTCACTTATATATGATAAATCTGTTATTTTTTATATAGTAACTTTTTTTTAATAAAAAAAACCTGGGTTTTATTAATTAATAGTAATTATTTTATTAAAAGTCATGCAAAAGTGATTTCTGATTAGTTTACGTACAGTCCATTCTGTCTAAATTTTTATTCGTGGAAAATATAAAACCTTTCATTTTCTGGTAAACTTGCGTAGGCATGTTGACATTTTCATTAAAACCTCCATAGCCTCCAACCTCTTGCTAAGTTTGTATTCAAACCCCTTGCGTTGACCTAATTATTGTTGTTCTAAAATGGGTGATATTTCCGTCATTATCCATATATTCAATCAAAATTTATTTGTCAATAGCATTTCAAAGAAGTGGAGTACTCCCAATTTATTATTGTTTGATTCAACTATACACCTAACGAGTTGAAGTTCCCAGTTCACACGAGACTCTTGCCTCTAAAGACCTATGAAAGGTTCGTGCATGTAGCTTGATCCAGCTAATTAAACTTTCTGAACAAAGAACCTTATGCATTTGTCGAACCTTTTTAATTACCCAAAATCAAATCAACTTTAAGCATATGGCTCTTTCTAAATCCAAAAAAGCAAGTGTGATGTCCACTTCAAGACCATTGAGCATTATAATCAATTAATTAATTAACGTGAAGACTACACAATTTTAAGCTAATCAAGTTATACCCTGACATTGTCGGTACCGCCAACAAGACAGGCACTAGCTAGCTTCTAGGAAACCTTATTCATGGGATTATCATTAGTGGAAAAATATACTTAATTTGATTGGATCCAGGTAATTAAATATCATTTTCTCTGTATTGGAACCGTACTTGACAATGCCAAATCCATAGTTTAAGGTATTTGTTAGATTACATATTTAATTAACCTAGTTTAAGGTATTTGTACCGGATCTTTCTTTGATGCCAGTACGTGGTCGCTGGGAAACTAGTATCTTTTAGAGGAAAATAGTAGTAAATGGTTTAGAGACCCTTTATTTATTTATTCATCTATTTATAAAACTTAAAATGCATTACTAGGAAATCACCTGAGTGTTCCTAACATTTACAAACGTTAAGTTTTGGAATTAAATGTTTGTATATTAGAGGAATAAATTCGCCTTGAATCATAGAAATCTACGACGAAACTGCATTTTATATTTTTTATGTATATATTTTATGGAACTCCAGTATATGCATTGAGGTTAATTTGTGTATCATCTCAATCAATTTCGTTTATTAGCATTAGTTTCGATTACTTTCATCTAACATGCATGCTTTAATTAGGACTTGACGAAATGCATGACATTTAAGGTTTGATAGTTATTAAATTAAAAGCACGAGAATATACAAATTAACGTAAGATGTCAAACTGTGTTCTTGCTGAAATTTAGTGAATCAATTGTATATATAAATACATAACTAATGATTAAATTAATTAATTAAACAGCCTACATGAGTTATTATAAATTTTGTCTAAAAAAAAAACATAACTAACAACATCTTTGTAAGTTGTAACTTAAAGTGTGTATATATATAGTTTAAGAAATAGAGAGATTTTTTTTTAAAAAAAATAGAGAAAAAATAGGAAGTTAGGAACTGTATGAGTTCAAACGATAAAGTACTTGAGAATATATTATTGTGGTTACATGTTGATTAACGATATAAGATGTATTATAAACAATAGATACCTACTAGCTAGCAGCAAAATTTTGATTAATTATTATGAGCAATATGATTTCACCATATATGTACGTCTTCAATAGTCAATACCACGTTTTCATTTAATTTTTATCATTATGTTTTTATTTATTTTTTATCTGGGATTTTTTTATTAACTAATAAATATATATTAAGTGGCATACGAGGTATTCTAATTTAAAATACAAATATTTAAATACTCAAGAGATTATACATAATCCTTCAAACATATTTGAGAGTCTTAATATCCAGAAGTCATGTTGGGTCTTTAAATAATCCAACTAGAGTTGGTGGACCAGGGGTGTTCATAATTAAACTAATTTAATCTAATGTGTAAATTACTAATTATTCTACTTGTGTTGTATAGTAAATATTGTTTTATACATATATTTTTAAGATATTAAATGTATTTTTTATTATAAAATATTAGAATATTTGTAGAAAGATATAATATTACTCAACCAAAAAGTTGAAAAGTAAAAATAAAAAATAAAATTACTATAATTAGATTGAATTGGATTTTAAATTCAATTTTAAGAAACTGATATAGTCTAATCAAAATCAAAATTGTGCATGTGTGTCTATATATTTCTTTAATTCTTTATTTATGAGATTAACTAATTGATATAGTTATGTAATTTTATATTTACAAAATTTTGATATTTAATTACCTCTTTTATGATTTTATTCATAAAATTACATATTATTATTTATTTAGAAATATATATTAGTAATTTGATTTGTCTATTATTTTATTTATTTTTGAATTAATCTAGACTTGTTCTTTGTATCTATTTTTTTTCTTTTATAAGTTTTGTGTTTTATATAAAAAGTTAGTTTGGATATAAAAAGTGTAGAAGAGATAATAAAATAAGATTTATGTACTATTTTTCTAACTAAACTAAAAGTAAATCACTTTTAAATGGATCATATTGTATTGGATTTAGTATATATTGTATTAAAATCTAACAAGGAAGGGTGTATTTGACAGAGGTTCTAATGGAAAAACCCAATATACATGAACAATATTTAGAGTAAACACATTTTACAAGAAAAAGCACTTTTTAGGGCTTTACTTTATCATTCACAAAATTAAAATGTAAGACTTTGTTTAAGAAAAATTAAGCTCTTTATCACTTAAACTAAGTAATGTTAGTATCATTATAATTTCTTTAATTAGTTATGTACGGTGTAAAATAATTCAATGTTAATGAGTAATTGGTTGAAGTGATAATGTTGAATTTTCTTAATTAAGGTTTCAGAAGTAAACGTTTTTTAAACGTTTATATTTAAAAAGTGTTCTACCGAAAAATTAACTTTACTATACTGTGAATGTTCCACAATCAAATAAAATTGATTCCACTACTAACAAAAAGAAAAATCAATTCAGTGTCATTCAATCATTACACTTTGGAATGACTAAAAGGATTTTATATGGTAAATAAAAACCACGTATTATGTTAGGATCTTATTGAGAATAAGAACCCCGACCCATTTTATACGGGAGAAAAGAATAAGATCTAGAGCTATCTTATTGAGAATGAAAGCACTGTGCCTCATGGGAATTAATTTGTGGTAACAAAAAAGAGCCAATCTTTTTTTTGCTTAATGATGTCATTGTCCATTATAAAATGCAACACAACCAATCCCTAGTTACAAGGATTCAAGGAAATTAAGAGAGTAAAGGAAACTCAAATTGGCTACCTTAATATTTGAAAATGAATGTTAATTAGCATAATTTAGTGGACTTGCCCTTAGAGGGGACCTAACCCCACTTGGATTTAAACTACACATCTCCTAAGATTATTGGATTCATGATGCCATACTCTCAATTCTGACCGGCTTTTTAGGATTGTGGAGGACGACTAAACATAAATGATTTCTATCTTTTTTCCTCCATAAATAGGTTTTTTAATATTTCTAATCAGAAAAATGGATCTAAGAATGGAGAATATGTTCAGCAATAGATATCCTTGTCCTTTGATGAATTTTGCTTTTTAAGGGTTTCTAAGGCTTGCACTAATGAGTTGATGATCGATCTCATCTCCTATGTATGCCACTTTCTTTTTGACCTGCGTATTAAAAATTAGTCGTGATATGAAAAGCACAAATCACATGAGGCTATATTTTAGAGATTTGAAATTGGGTCCCACACTTGTATATTTTCATGTTTTGATTCTTTTTTGAAATATCATTACTTCTAAAAGATTTCAATCATTTTTATTACTTTTGTAAAAGCTAGGAAGTGTTTCTGTCGGCTCTAGATATATCCTATCACTAGCTTTTTTATTTGGGAGGGTAAATACAACAATATTAACCTTTTTCTATATTAACATTTTCTAAATCCCATGTAATAAATTTAACTATAGAGATCGAAAATTTTAAGATGCACGGTAGATAGAGGGTATGTGCGAGCCGCATCCCCCACTAAAACCCAACAAGAAATAAAAATGAGGATCTTACTTTAGAAGAGAACCTACCTTTGAATTTGAGTACTTTAGGCATGGAGCATAACCAAAGTGCAATCAACTACATAAAAAAAATAGAAGCATTAATTATAGATCAGAGCTCGTAATATTCTCGTTTACTTTCCCAAGATTTGATTCGAGAAGCAAAATGAAGTATTTTAACCTTTAAATTACACCTTGCCTGCTTAATATTCACCACACCAGTCACCCATGATATATATCATATCATAAGAAAATGAAATGTTGCTTTTTTTAATACTTATTCTTTCAGTTAAGTTAATGCCAAACAACTCAATCCCAGCCATTATATCTTCCCAAACACGGCACGTACAGGCTTGCAAGTTGGTACCTTGTATGATGTAATAATTTAATCAATAACTTTAATAGTTTGTTTTTTTAATTAATCTTTAATTTGACACATATGTTATATATCCTTTTGAGATAATGCAGGAAATGTTAAATCATACTACTCACTGCTATTTTAATTGTAAAAGCAGAATTAAATGAACAAATCAACTAAGATATGAATGTCTATCACAATGGATAGATGGAACAATTTAAGATAATTAGCGGAGATGATTGGTAAGACTGGAATCATATCCTCACAATGGAGGATTGTGTTAACACTTTAATATGGGCTGATGAATTTTCTTGTTAAGCTACACTTAATTATATACTCCAATATTTTTGTAATTTGTTAAGGTTAAGGGTCTTTCTCTCTCTCCATCTTTCATCTAATGATATTTAATTTTCATTTACGGTATTCACTTACGCACGCTAAATTTATAGGTAAGAACCTTGATTTGATTATTCACAAAACATCCTAAAAGGGATAAAATGTTTTAAGTAAAACTAAGTTACAAATTGATAATTAGTCTTATTGTTAACTAAAAATGTGAAGCTTGTAAAAGTATATCATAATATTACCAAATAATATCAGAATTCCTAGTTATAGTAATTAAAAAATAATATACAAAAGAAAAAAATATCTTCATATACTTTATACAAATCTATTAGGTTTAAATACATTTTTTATTTCTGTAATTTATCGTTTTTTATTTTTATTTTATATTTTTTATTTTAGTCTTTAGCAAAATATATTTGTTTTTTTAAGTGTTTTAGATAACATTTTTTTCATTATTCAAAGTATTATTTACTTTTTAAAATATTATATAAAATACTTTAAAAATTAAAAAAATTATAAAAAAATACTAAATTATAAAGAAAAAAAATATATTTAATCCCATCAATGCTACTCACTCCCTCTTCCTTCAGTTTTGGATTATATTGAAACCTTTTTGTGAAATTAGCAATTCCCCATCTATATTAACAAGGACGAGGTTTCCTGCAAATTTCCTATCACCTGCGGTGTGAAATATATGTACATAATTATAAAGCTTCTGTAATCTAACTAGACAAGTTGGAGCACTTGTCATTATTTTGATTATTAATAAGTTGATGATTTGGTCAAGATGGGGATCTTTGTAAAACATGAATAAAATAAAAATTCAAAAGGAAAGCGTCAGTGGTAAATTCAGGGTATCTACAGTATTATTCCACTACAACACCGACTGCATGGACTGAAATTCCAAACCAAAATTCAAAATATTTGAGAAAAAACATAGAAAGAGAAAGGGTAGGGGGTAGGGGGACATGTGTGAACGACCATTAATTGAAGTTGAAATTGAAAGGAAAGAAGCCAAGTTGGTCCAACAATTGAATCTTGAACCATAATAATTTGAAGTTTCAAGATAGACTTTAATCTGCAAAAATTTTGCGTTAATAAATGTAAAAGAAATCAAAATGAATTTATTGATATTTCTCTCTTATTTTTTAAAAGTATGTATGTTGATAAAATATAATTTTTATTTTTTTAAAACTACTTTTAAAAGTGTAATTTATGAACGTATTAACATATCCATTTTAAAAATTAAGTAAGAATGTATTTATAGTCTTCACAGTTATTGACATATCGTCACCTAATTTTCTAAAATAATATACTATATATTAATTAACTTATAACTTGGTTTATTAAAATATCTTAAAGGTTTCAGTAAAAAAAAAGATTTTAAAGGTTTAACTTGCTGAACTTACACTTTAATAACATATTTATCAATTTATTTATTAGATTGAAAGCTTTTATAAAGTAGTTCAATTTTACAAAAAAAAAAATAAATCAATTAAAACACTAAATGACATGCTATCAATTTTATTTAATATATTCAATGTTATTTGAAATATAAGTCATATTTATTATTAAATTACTTATATAAGTGTCTAAATTATATATATATATTTTGATTTTGGTGTGTG
>PYAF01001524.1:1089011-1102107 GCA_007407185.1 Glycine tomentella
AATGACATGCTATCAATTTTATTTAATATATTCAATGTTATTTGAAATATAAGTCATATTTATTATTAAATTACTTATATAAGTGTCTAAATTATATATATATATTTTGATTTTGGTGTGTGAAAATATCAAAATGAGTCAATTGTATTAAAATGTTAAAATTTGTTACTTGTACAATATTATTAAAGGTATAAATTTATTTATCAGGGAACTTATTATATTGATATAATCTAATCTAATATAGAATAATTTGGACTGTATTGATTTATTATTTAAATCATACTTTTATTTTTGTTTATAGAAAATATATATAATATTAAATTTGAGAATCCAAAAATAGATTTGAATGACAATGTTAAAATCAAATAATTTTTTAAGGTTTGAATGAGACGTGTCATCATTTGGTGGTTCGTAATAATTTGGTTTAATTATAAATCAAATTTAAATATTAATACATTTATTGGTCATTAAAAAATATAATTCAATTAAACCGTATGAATATTCAAATCATGCATTTAAGATCTTTTACAACTCAAGCTTTTTATAAGTGTATTTTCTTATATTTCAAACCATTTTTTATGATTTATATTGTATTTAAAAATATGTTTGTAAATTTAATTTATTCTAAAATATTTAAAAATAAAAATTAGCATATTTTTAGATATTAATTTTATTATGATTAAATTTACAATTAGAATAATTTAGATATAGCTTCATATAAATTTTAAAAATTTATTTTTTTGATAAAATGTTTTGAATATATTCATTAATATGAAAAATAATTTTAAAAAATATTATAATTAGTTAATAAAAAATTGATTATTATTACAAGATTTGCCTGTTATTAGTCAATTATAAGTAATCTAACAACTAAATATTCAATTCTAATGATTTCAAGTCAATTATATGTATATTTGAAGTTACTTAAATAACTTTAATTATATATAAGTTAAGTTGCTCTAATGAAATTTTAGTATAACTATAAAAATTCAAAATTATTTAATTTTAGTATAAATATATGTTTTAAAAATGTCTTTGTTTTATTATAATAATATGCTTCAAATTTATTTGCTTTTAATTTAATTTAGTTTTTGTTTTAATTTTTTAACATATACCTATGAATATACTTGTAAGGATACACACTCATATACAGGCGCATGCATATACACGCATACACAAACACAAAGACATATTTATAAATATATTTAACATAAAAAGATATTACAAATATATTGAAAATTGTAATAATATAAGAATTTGTAAATTATAAACCTAATAGCCGGGCATGCCACACATTATTACACTAGTTAAATAGATGATAAAATATATATTGAACAAAATAAAAAGATAGTTTAAAATTGAAAATTAAAAATTTCTTATTTATAAGTCATTATATAGGGTTAAATATTTTTCGTAAATAAATATAAATTAATGTGATAATTTTATAGATATATAAGAAATAAAAATATAAATGAGTGATATTATATATTCATAAAAAATTATATATTTATATATGTATAAGTTTGATTTGGATTGGATCATCCAATTTTAAAACCAAATATGAAATTTGATCCAATCCAATAAAACATTTTTGTGGTTTTAGTTTTCGGTTTATTTGATTTTTAAAGTTTTCGATAATTGTTTTTAACTGAATTGGATAAATTTATATATACTCCTACTTGTTAATATGATATGAGATATTTTCATAATTTGTGGTCATGAAGTTAATTTTCAATGTTCTCTGTTATGTTTTTTACCCTTCAAGTTTAGTGTCTATTGCGTATAGAGTCACACCCTAGCTATTAAATTGAGAATCACTTTTGGTCAAGCTTGCCACACTTGGTTCCAAAATATTTCAGTCAGTCGTCTGCCCGAAAGTCCTTCCCATCAGAAATACCATATATCTCATGAAAGCAATTGAAGGTGACAAGGAAATTTGTCTATACAGTCTATACTATACCCTCTCATGATTGCGATGATTAATCCACATAAATTACATTGATTGTTTCAGTTGGGTCCGGTAGCTAGGTAGTTAGTAATTTCCTCTACTATTTGTTTTTACTACACTGCTTGAATTTCTCTGATCAACTTCAACAGTAAAATGCTTTTATAAGTGTGTCAATCTGCACTTCATTGATCATAATCACCCATGTATACCTAGACTAGAGGAGTGCGTCAAAACCAATAAAAAAGAAGAAGAAAAAAACTACTCTTCCACACATATATAATATATTAATGCAAGTGGTTTTTTAGTGGTTCTGATTCTTAATTACTTCTTTCACTTATTTTATTAATTAACATAGATAATAACAATGTGACCTACCTCCAAATTGAGAAACTTCAACTTCCATTTCCAGCAATGAAAAGTACTAAAATGCAACACTAATATTGCATGTTCATCTTCCTACTAATTCTACTGCAATTTCTTCATGGTTTCAATATTGGCTGCAAAATTGCAACATTATATCATTATGACCCAAACTGTACTAGACGTACGGAATAAGAATTTCATTTTGTGAATAAAACAATAATAATATTGTTGTAAGTTGTAACGCTCGGAATATACCAGGTAGGTTTATGCCTTCAGGGCATGAAACCGAAACCATTCTCTGGTCTTGAGGTTGACTGGTTTTGGTTCCATTGAAATAATTCAAGTTGGAATTGTTCAACACAATGAATTGAACCATTGAAGCAGCCGTTGGAAAGAAAAAATATATAACAAAATTAACGTGCAAATTGTATTATGACATCGGGTTTTGACCAAAATGAAGTGACATCCATCTAGCCATTGAGGGACATTAACATGAATTAAATATTGTAATCTCACATGTTTTTTGTGTCCCTAGCTTGATACACACTAGTTTCGTTTTGGGTAGACAACTTTTTTTGGATGGACAACGATATGGTAATATGTCTATAGTCAAATATGAATTATGAAGATGCAATAAGAAAATATAATTAAAAAATGTTATACTTAATTTGACTTTATTTTATCAACATTAAATGTCATTTTACACATAATATTTAAAATAGTTATTATAAAATGTTAGTATTTTTTTGGGTGCTTATATAGTTGTTGGAATGAAAATTGAATCTAAATTCTTATGCATATTACTCAAACTTCCACCACTAGATCAACACTATTGGTTAAAGTCAATAGTTTTTAATTATATGACAATCAATTATTAGATAATTGAATTAAAAATATCTAACTAGAAAAATATTTCAATTAAATTATTGTTTACTTTTATAGTGAATTGTTTGTTGAAATAATCATATGACAATCAATTATTGTTTATTCTTAGAGTATGTCCTTGTTAATTGTTTTTAAATTTTTATCACCTGAATGTAAATTATATCACTGTAATGGCCTACTAAATTACTTTACTTGTTTTCTATTTATTTTGGTACAAATGCTAATTTGAACTCAAAAAAATTAAAAAATGAAAAGATCCTTATTTTATTTTAAAGATAGTTGAAATGTTAGACGATGGTCTTTCCATATTTGATGATAACAATTGGATTCAAATCATACAATTCTGGAAAGGGAGAGCCACACACCATCCACAAAGAGCAATGTTGACAAGCCCATCTTGGTTTTATATTTGAGTCCACAATCAAAGGTGGCTACCTAGGCCTAGCCTAAGTTTTCAGATATAATCATAAGCCCATACTTTTCCATTTAAGTTGCAATAGCAAAAGTCAAATGTTAGTCCAATCCCATTAAACGGTAATTGGGCCATTACAAGAACAATCATTCGATCACTAGATAAATCTAATTAATTAACTTTTTTTATTTAGGCAAAGTGAAAGTTATTATGAAAAGGGAAAATATATTAAATATTTAATCACTTACTGAAGCAGAAATAGACAGCTACTTTAATTTCTTTTACATCGACCTTCAATATACATTATCGACTTTTTCTCAAGGAATATCTAAGGATTATATTATATTATTAATTATTAATTAATACTATCGCAACTAAACCACTCAAAAGTTATGTTTTCCACAAACTGTCGCCACAGGAAAAAAAGGTCCTTCTACATGAACATGTAGCTCTCAATAGATTGAGTTTTGATTGGTTTGAATGAAGCTAAGTTAATTCATTTATACATTTAGTACAAAACTCGTTCGTTTAAGTAAAAATACACAATCTTTTGGGAAGAAAAGTAGTTATCCTAATTTAAACGTGAGTCATTACAATGAATCCGTGTCGCTACAAATTCACATGATTTTTTTTAACTTATTACATGACGAACAAAAACAAATAAAAATATCTCGGTTGTTTTCAAATTTGTTGTGGAACTAGTTGATGCTTCTTTTTAGTCCTTGTAATTTGTAATAGAGAGAAGTTTTCTATTGTAATTATGCATTAATATTATCTCAATCTTGCTATTAACAACTTGCTTTTTAAACTTGCAGTATTTTTTTTTTTTTTTTCAAATAATCATACCCATTTCTTTACCTTTATCTTGTTTTGGTCCAAATCCGATAAACAATTATAGATACAACATTACGTTTGGTTGACATATATCTCCTATATTCGTTGGGCTTTTGCTACATGCATATCTACATTTTGCTAATTACACTCCCCTTCATCTCATTTTTCTTGAACCACCAAAGTTGAGAGCTTTAATCGGAGCATTAGGGCTTTGTCGGTCAAATTAACACCACCAGAATTGGCACAACTTGAGTCCTTTGCTGGTGTAGATGCTGTCAAGGGTGAGATATATATCAATTATCTACATGGAAGGATTCTGATACTCCACCATTTTGTTTTTGTAAAGCAGCATGATGAAGTGCATTGCTTAATGCTTATACTAGAGATATTCGCATCTACATGATCTATGAATCAGTATTTTTAAGAATTTGAACAATTGATTTTGTACAAGAGTTTTCAGATTCACACCTTTCTACTTCAGAGGATCTAGATTCAGAATGCTATCACAGTATCACTTGGAAGCTTTATTGAACTTTTGAGATATGTTAGTACTTTCTTTGTAATGTTATTTTTATTTGGATTCTTTGATTAAAAAGAATTAGTTTCTATTTATATCACTACATGATTCTTAACATGCTGCGTTCGTGAAGGGTAAGTAAGATGTGAAGAATTTGCGTACTTTAGCTTTAGATTGAGTGCTTCATAAGATATTCACTGAGGATGTCTTATAAAACACTCATCATAGCATGTTTGAATAGTTACCAAAATTGATTCTGGGACCCAAATTCGAGGTGATGATTGAAAAAGTGGAAGCAACTATTTGTTGTTTTGGCTGTCAACGTGATTTTGGAATTATGGGAAAATTGAATCTAATCCAAACTTGATATCAATCTTCCTTTCATATATTGGATTTCCAAGTGTAAAGGGATGGTTTCAGCTTTTTGGGGTGTATTTTTTATATGCATATATACAAAAAAAAAACACATAAATAAAAGATAAAGACAATTTTATATGAAATTATATGTATTTTTATGTTGAAATCATGAAATTGTTTTACATCATTGTCTCATGTGACACAACTTAATTACTAGACTCGTTAGTAGTCATATGAGAGGCCCCAATTATGAGTCTATTGTCTGTATATGTAAGAAGGGAGAAGGTTTTGCCACGTACAACTTAGGTAATCAACAATGTGCAACACATGCTTGTTTCTGTGCAACATTCCAATTATTGTCACAAAACTACCTTCCCATACTTTTATCTTCCCAAATTACAAAATATTTAACAGCTATATAGTAACATTTTATAGAATAAGCAAAAGTGTATACATTAAGTTCAAGATTGTACCAATTATGCATCTCTGCAATGAATAATACCTTTCTAGTAAAGTAATTACATGAGGACCAGCATTCTGGTCAGCCTTGTAGAAGCCTAAGGAAAACTGGTATCAGGAAACTATAGGCTATTATAGTTAGTTTCTGATCAAACAGTTTTAAGATGCAGGATTAGATCTTTGAGTAACAAATACATTAAGATGCTACAGTAGATACATAATGATGTTTTGCGTTTGTTTCATACATGAGTAGAGAATTACATATAGCAATCAATATAAACTAGGAAGTTAAGCTAGGCAAAAATTTGAAGCCAGATTTTATACCATAGAACAATTGCGCTTATGTTGCACTTTCCACATACAACAAGTAGGACACTGCGAAAGGATTTTTGAGACAAGAAATTCATGTCATTACTTCTACAAATTAGCTTATGTAAAATATAGGAAAAAAAATTATTTTTATTTTTATTTTCTTCTTTAGAAATGTTTTCCAAAAAGATTGCCTAAACATGCCCTTAATTTCTGTTTCTAAAAACATCAACACAAATGTTGAGGATTTTCATGATTATTTATAATACAGAAAGGTAAATAGGTTACCTGTCACAGAGTTGTTTATCTTTTGCAAGAAGTATACCTTAATTTATAATTCACTCTCCTTTTTCATCAAATACTTTATTGGTTAATGTTATTTTCCTTGTCTTTTTGACCAACACTATCACCAGCTTACTTCACCCCACTAGCAAATCTTCCACACAGTGGTTGCAGTGTAAGTCAGTAAAGTAAAACATCAATTTTTGGTAACTACCATTCGCAAAGCTTTAGTTACTTAAACTACTAAATACTATAGGATAGCAATATGCCATTGTGGTATTTATTTGGATACCAAAATAACCTATAGATGGATTTTCTTTGTGCTTGCTGAAAATGTAGAGACATATAGTAGAGAACAATGTCATGGAATGTAAACATTCTCTACAGGTACAAGTGCTGCATAAGAAGATGACAGAACAACTTTTCTCAATATTTTCTAACTGATATCACACTCAACTTCAGATACCTTAACCAGTAAATTAACTAAATAAGAAAGTAAGAGATTAACATAATGTGACTATTATCCCTAAAAGCTAAAATATTACGGATCTTTATAAACTACAACAGGAAACGAAAAGTCTTGGAGGTAGTACATGGATTCATGATCAATATACTAGCTAGTTTTCTGTCAACATTTATTTATTCTCTCTACTTTGTAGGGAGCTAGCTAGCTGATATAGTGTAGCGTATCCACGTGGTGTGGAACATTTAAAACCGTTAAACACAGTAGAGAGAGAAGGATTATTCTCAATACCGCTTTTGATAGCATTTCATTCTATTCTGCCTTTCATAGAGAGAACAAATAAAAACTTCATTTTCTCAATGTCTATAAGACTATAACATGTAAAAGTAAAGAATATTGTTGTTTTTAAAGTGAAACAAAAGTAGTATTGTTGTTATTAATGTGATTGTGTGATGTGCATTTTCTAGAGTACCGACACTCGTGCAAACCAGTTCTTATACTCTCATTGCAATTGCAAAGGTTTTTAAACTTTTCCTATTTATTTACTTTTTTTTATTATTATTACAATTGGTATTTTTCATCAAAAGCTTATTTTATATTTTTTAGAATAATTAATATTTCTTTTACGAAAGGTATTGATCCCCGTTATATTCATGCATTTCGCGTTACTGCTATTCCTACTGAATAGGCAGATCGAATATATAGCAGTTTTATTTTTTAATCTCTTATATAGTTCTTCACATGATGTATTTTGTTTATTATATTCAGACCCTACCTTATTTGTTTATTTATTTATTTTGTAGTACCTCACAAGTTTTACTTCCTTCTCTTCCAAAATGAAGGAGACTTACAATAAACAAATAATCAATCTACGAATATTCATCACCAAGTACGTTTTTCAACAAAGGAATTGTTAATTACTCCATCCACTTCATAATCTCTTGTCAAACAAAGTTTTGGATTAACCTATTCATAAAAGTCCCGGTACCCCCACGTGCCAAAATTTTAGCTTCTTTTTGTTCATATTGCATTATTTTAAATGGATTCTGAATAAATCAAACAGGGGCTTGATACAGGGTAATAAATTAGTTGCATAAAAGTTAATATGATTATTATTAGAAATTAGAATTCTTTTTAGTCTAGATTACATTTATTTTTTATTGTTGACAATTTTATTTGAACCGGAGATATAATTATATTACAGACTACAAAATTCTCCTTATGAATATTTAGCGCAATTACATATTTAGATTCTTTGGAAGTACCAACGAAAAGTCTTGTTCTAAAATAAAATGTGCTATAAATTTTTTAATATTATGAATTATACATTGACACAATGGTAAAATTATGTTTTAGTGACTTGTTGGTCATGAGTTCAAATCCAGAAACAATTTCTTTGCATAAGTAATGATAAGATTGCTTACAATATCCCTTTCTCTTACTTTCGCCATGGAGCCTCCAGATAATGAGGAATATAATTTTTTTTATATTTTTATGAATTATATTATATAATTTTTTAAGGAATAATATACAAATTTTAATGCATATAAAATTTTGTTTAGTATATATGGTCTAAAACTCTCAAAACCTTGTAATTAAGCTATTAAAAAACGAAAAAGTTAACTAACTATATATAAAAAAAAACACAAGTCGAACATCAATTTAATTCAATCAATTTATTTTGTTGGACTAGAATTTTTGGGCAACCCTATTGTTCTTTAAAAAAAATGAGTACCTATCATAACATGTGTAATTGTAAATATATTTATTAATCTGGTTTGTGTTAGGTAGCATTACATGACTTTCATTAAATTGATTCGTATTTTAATTAGTACACGGGAATACGAAAAAAGATGTCTCAGAATTAGGGCTTTATGTATAGCTAGAGTATGAGGTATTGCTTAATAGTTAATAATATCTTTGACCATTACATTTTATTTTGTTTTCATAAAAAAGTTGGGTTTTATTTGTAATCTGTTTTTTTATGCATTATATTATTTGTAATCTATTTTGGTATTTTTTTTTATCATATTGATATAAAGTTGTATTTGTTAAAATTAATGACAAATTTTCTGACCATGACATTGAATTTGAATTCTAGATCACTTACTTAAAATACACAAGTCACTATTATTTATGTTAATTATTGTGGGTTGTTTTGGCATGTTGTAGTGTGACCTTGGATTATGCATAGTAAAATTATGTTTTAAGATGTTTATTTTAATTTCAATGGTGTTTTAGACTTAATAAAGGTCACATAATAACTATGGTTTAAGGCTAAAATAGAAAGTGTTTAATGTTCTTTTCCCGATTGATGCATTGATCCTGTAACTTATCTCTTTCTTTTCCAATGTTCTTGTGAAAATCTTGTATCTGGGTTAAAGTACACATTGTACCCTGTTTCTAAATATAATTTTTGCTTATAGAAATTTAGGGCTGTTTGTTCATTTTTTAAAGAATAAAATTAAAATTAAAAATATTTTTACAAAATTTATGACAATTGATTTTTTTAAATAAAATCTTTATAAAGGGTACATTGTAATATTTAATTTTTTTAAAAATAAAATTAATTTTTTAAAGTTGAAACATACTCGCCTTTAATATTGAAGTGGATTGGACATAAAAAACAAATTGAGAAGAGGATTGGACATAATTAATGACATAAAAACTGAAAGTAGCCATTTAGTAACTGGAAACGGCACTGAAAGTTACCTCCTTGGCGTTGATCAAACCAATAATTAGTCCAAAGTGCAAACTCTTTTTTTTTTTTTTTTTTACGGTTTTTACTGTTAAAGGTAATCGAGATTCAATGACCGTTTTTACTGTTCTCATTTCATGTTTGCACTCTTTTTTTAGGGTTTTATTACAATGTACCCTTTAAGTCAGCTAGCTGTAGTTCGTGTATCTTATGTGTAATTATTAGATTTAATCCAAATAAATAATAGGCTATATTTTAATAAACTTTTCCTTAAACATTTATGGAAGGTGAAAATAAGAATAAAAAAATAACTTTTTTTATAAGTTAAAATTAATTTATGTTTAAGTTAAATTTTTAAAAAATAATATGAGAAAATTTCTACAAATTAATTATGCATAAGTTAATTTTAAATTATAAAATATTATTTTATTTTATTTGTTTAAAATGCTTATGTAAAAATTTATTCAAACATGTAATAGTTATTTATTTGATTTAGATTCAATGGTAAGAGATGCATTGATGCACCCTATCTATCTTTAAGGTACATGTTAGAATTACATCTCTTTTTGTTATTTCCCAGTACAATTAACCATAAAAGACATGTTTGGTTTTGGAGCTAAAACATTTCCGTTTGCACTTAACAGGAAATGCAGACCAGAAGCATTGTACGTATCATTTCGAAAACATTTGTTGGTAGTACTTTTTTAACTTTTCCGGATACAACTAATTTTTCAAACTCCATTAATTTTTACTCTTATTTTATATATACTTTTCTAAAAAAATTCACAAAAAAAATGTTCCATATAGAGAAAAATAAGAAAAGAAGGGAGAAGATTTTAATAAGTAATTTTATGAAGACTAAGAAAAATAGTATTTTAAAGGCTAAATTATGTATTAGGTCTTCTAATTTATATTTAATGTTCAATTAGATATTCTAATTATTAAGTAGTTCAATTGGATCATCTAATTATTTAAAATGATTCAATTGAGTCATTTCCATCAATTAGATGTTAACGTTGTTAAGAGGTAATCTACGTGGGATTCTATCGTGCACAATGACAGAGTGAGATTCTATCGTGCATGATATGCATATCAGTCATACCCCAAGTATGCAGATGACTCTCATCCTCACTTTATCATCTTTCTGAAACAACAAATTCAGTCCAGAATGCATAGCATAGTTAACTATAGCCTCCTTGAACTGCTGCTTAGATATAAAGAATGTTCCAAGTACCCACCTATAATGAACCATTTTAGGCGGCATTCAAAACTTACCAAACTTATTAGATTTCACAGTCTCTACTTCTTCATCACTTTCATCTATGTCAGTATTCCAATTTATTTGAATCATCACCTTTGATCATGACCTTCAAATAGACAATGGAACAAACAATCTTCTTCTTTTTCCCCGAATTGCGTTGATAAATCATATCCAAACAATCCACGATCTTTGTCTTCTTCTTCACCACATGGTTTTCTTCTTTTTTTCCCCAATTGCGTCAACAAACCTTAGTCAAACACTCCACGATCTTCTTCTTAGCAATACGGTTTTTTTTTTTTCTCATAGAATTTCATCTCCCTCCATCAAATTTTCCACCACAAAGATGAGTAAAAATTAAAAATAACTCTAACAGATTCACACTGTGGGACTATCATTTTGTGCATCAGGAATCCACTTATTAAAAAAATGATACATCACTTGTCACGTTAGATTAGACTGTTAACTTTAATACCTAATTGACAAAAAATACCTAATTGAACCATTTTAAATAATTAGAGGATCCGATTGAACCATTTAATAATTAAAGAACCTAATTGAACATTGAAAATAAATTAGAAGATCTAAACAGTAATTTAGTCTATTCTAAAAAGTGTTATAACTTTTTTATATGAATAATATAATTTTTTGGTCTAAATACTTTTTACTCTTTATAATATATATGAGTGTTTTTTTATTCTCTTAATTATTTTTATTTAATTTTATTCCTGTTAATTTTGTTAATTTAGTGTTTTCTTCATTGTTTGTCACAAAAAATGTGTTTTTTATATATAAGTTATTTTTTTAATGCTTGTATCGAAAATACAATTTTTTTATATGAAAAAGTATTTTTTTTAATATACAAGTTTTTCTTATATATCAGAAATATTTTCATTAATTTTAGTCTATATTGGTCAGATTTGTTTTTTTTATCTTTATTTATCACACATAATTACTTATTAAATATGTCTTTGTAAAGTCATTTGGCATTTATCAATTAGTTTATGAATTAATTTTATAAAATAATTTTAATTAAATTAGTTAACTTATAAAATTTTAACTTTTTTCCTATTTTCTAGTAGCTTGTTAACTTTCAACTAATTTATCAACTAATTTAGAGTGTCATTTCGTAGGGTTGGCTTTCATGGAGAATATCTTTATTATGCGAAGAGAAATGTCAATACGTTTCTTTTTCCTTCTATCTTATCTGCTCCCATAACAATATACACGGGAAAACATTATTATTTTTATGAATATATTATGTAGTGTCATATTGCAATTGCATATATATATATTTGACCAAAAGTCACCGAAGTTCTTAGGCATGAGATTTTGTTAATTCTATTTCTTGGAACGGTTATGCTCTGATAGTGTGAAGAGGATTTCCTTGTTTGATATTGTTGAACAACTTGCTTCTATTTCACAGGATGAATGAAAATTATATTTGCATGCAATTAAACAGTCTAGGTCTTATTTTGAATATTATTTAAATTTTGGAATAGCCATTTTTGGCTTCAATTTGGTCATCAATTTTCATAGGCAATGAACACCATGCTTGTGGTAGCTGCTTTTCATTAATTCAAATGCTTATTTTATAGTTTGTGTCACCACCATAATAATGTGGAGTGGGGCACGTCTTGGCCCTTCATGTTGGGTACCTGTTAGTTTGAACTTTTTATGTTCCAGTTGCCATAAGAAAACCAAACATACAACCTTAATTATAAAGATGTAGCAATGTACCTCTGTGAACTTGTTATTAATAAAATCTCTTCTTTCAGATTTGAGATTTTTTTTTCCTTTTAAAGTGTTTGAACAGTTTGATTTTCCACAGAAATTTGTGGAATTGATGATAACTAATAGTCAGTCATAATACACATCTTTCATATAAGAAATATCTTTTAGCTCTGCGTTTATCTTAGGTGGTGCTTAATGATGTTCTCTTAATTGTTGATTTAGTGTGTGTTTTGAAACTCGTTATTAATGAAAAAAATTGCATCAATTTTTGCTTAAAAACATGGAAGCTATAACTAATTGGTACTCAATTATTGAATCAAGTCGCCAAAGTGGAACCAAACAGCATTCATCATATGCATATATGTGTGTGTCTATATATATATATATATATATATATATATATATATATATATATATATATATTTCCTCCACAAAATTTTGGTTGTTCTGTTTCATTCAGGACCAGAAGTCCCACCATTGGTAATCATCACTGGTTGATTGGCCAAATAGATCATTCGATTCAAAAGCACTCCAATCTTCTGGTGAAGTCAAGGAACCATCAGCATGCTCAACAAAA
>PYAF01001524.1:1102207-1160322 GCA_007407185.1 Glycine tomentella
ACCATTGGTAATCATCACTGGTTGATTGGCCAAATAGATCATTCGATTCAAAAGCACTCCAATCTTCTGGTGAAGTCAAGGAACCATCAGCATGCTCAACAAAATTCAGAAGGCCATGTTCATCTTCTAGGTTAAAGTCTTCCACCTTTATGCTTGTGTCATCATCAGACAGAACACCAAGTACATGTTCTGATCTTTCCATTGATGATGGGCTTGGCTTTCCCTCAGCTTCACATTTCATGGTGCCTCCATTTTCTGATTCACTGTCCATGCTGTTTGCTGCTTCAACTTGTGTGCATCTCTGACTTGGCTCCATTGGCTTCTGCATTAGATGATTTAGCTTCTGCAACTGTTGAAAATAGATACCTAAGTTATAACCGTGTAATATATAATGGATAGAATTGTATTTATGAAAAAACTTAGATATAATTCCTTAAGTGTTGTTTTTTCTAATCAGAATTGAAATTTCACTTCTTTAATCCACGTAATCTTTCAATACATATCTTTGTGACGCGGATTATCAACACGAAACTTCAATTCTGATTGAAGAACAACAATTAACAATATATAAAGGAATTGTATTAACCCTACTTATTTCTCAATAATATATTAATAATTTGTATTGTATAAAGTACCTGAACTAGTAATGTTTGTTTTTCCTTCTTAAGAGCTTCAAAACGTGAAGCCAAAGTGTTATAATTGGATTGGAGTATGTCATAGTCTCTCTCAAGTTGCTTTGACTTCCATCTAGCCCTCTTGTTCTGAAACCATATAGCAACTTGCCTTGGCTGCAATCCAAGCTCTCTTGCAAGCTGCAACTTCTTTCTAGGCTCAAGCCTTGTCTCTGATTCAAACATGGTCTCCAATGATTTGATTTGTTCATCACTGAACCTTCTTGTGTTGTTGTTTCTCTTCTTTGATCTTGATGGGGTGGTGCTGCTACTTGTGTAAGTTTCAGCTGCCTCAACACCTTCTGCTGAATAAGTAGTATATTGACTATATTCCATGTTGTATAAGTTGTAACACTCACTCAATTGCTGGGACTATAGGGCCTTGAGTTTGAGGACATAGGTGAGTTTGGTGATAGAGGAATTTTTGGGTGTTTAAGAGTAGTTTTTGTGATATGCACGTATCAATTGGCTTTTGCTTATTGGAGTTCCTATCATGGTGGTCAGAGTGAAGTCCCCAATTGTTGGCTTTATATCCAAAACTCATTGGTCCTGTTGACACCTCAACACACAATGTTCTTCCACCTGTACATTGTGAATATTACCTATTTTCTTATCTTAGTGACGTTTATGCTTATATGTATTTTTTATCTCTAGCTTTTTTTAGATAAACTTTGTGCACTGCTTTTGGTCCTTACTTCTGAGCCTCTTTTATGCTGGCTTGGCTTGTGTGGCTTGCTTTGCTTGGTGGTTCAATTTATAATTTAATAATAAATAATATAATGACATATCTTAATTAATGTGTGATCACATTACAGCGTGCGTAGTCTTCAATCTTTCATTATTTCTCTTGTTTAATCACAATTTTAATGATTTATGTGAGTGAGAATGCTGCATTTGATATTCATATGGTCGTTATCACTGTCATCATTCTTTTAACTTCGAGGTTTTGTCCTAGAGAGTTGTGTCGGTTACATGAATCACGTTTCGTCATTAAACTCTAATTTATGCCAGTTTGATAATTACTGTGGCAGCTTAATGATTAATTTAGTATTATTATTGACACCATTTTTTTCTTTACTACGTATATCTTAGACTAATAGTATTACTTTAACAAATCTTCAGCGTTTAGAGGTTTAGTCAAGTTTTCTTTATTTACTGCAGAGAAGTCTCTGCACTTAACATGATTCATGTGGGTCATTTGTGTTCACTTAATTTTAAAGCACCTCAACAAGAGGCCACACGTTAATCATGTCTGCGTTTCTGGTCTTGTGTGTAAATCATTTTTAAAAAAGAGATTGGAAGAAATAAAATTTTAAATTATGGTATTGGTGAATGTGTACTAATCTTTAAAATTTAGTACATCAAAATTAAGCTTAAATAAATTTTAGGTCTTTAATATATACTTATTTTTTTTTGAGTTTTAATAAAAAAATTGTTGGTCTGAGTCTTTAATATATTAAAAAGTAGTTTTATTATGAGCCTCTGTTGTCAATTAAGTGATGACGTAATATCATTTCAATGACTAATATATATTGAAATAGTCATTGAGATAATGTCATATCATCATTTAACTTATAAGAGAAACTCAATATGAAACTTTTAATATATCAAGAACTTAGACGAATGAAAAATTTTATTAGAAGTCTTAAACATATTTAAGTCTTAAAACTATATATCACTTTACATTAAATTAGTTATGAATTCACTCTTGCATACTTTAAAAACACTTTTTTAAAAATAACTTATCCTATAGAGCTCTTAAAAGAGTTTACTTAAAACATCATGTTTTATAAATAAATAATAAATAACAAAAGATTGTGTTTTGGACTATTGGTTGCAAATAAATAAAAAGTTGTACTTAGGAAGCAATTTGATACCACTAACAACATGTTTGGATATGCATTTTGGAAAAAATGGATCCGAGGCTAGTTAAAGCTACTTTCATTAGTTGCTTTAGCCTCTTTTTAACATTTGACTGAAAATTCCCAAAGACATAAGTTAAAAATGCGTGTCTAAATATTAACAAAATCTAGGTAAGCAATTTGGGGCATACGACATTAAAGTTAATGCTCAAGTTTTTTTTTTTTTTTTTATCAGCAAAGTTTTTCTTAAGTGTGTACATATAAAAATTTGTTAATTGGTTTTAGTCTACTGCAACAAACTATTTTTTATTTGAGACTGATTGTATTTAGAATTCAGTTTTTGGAACTTCATTAATTCAACTCAGATAACTTATTTAAGGAGGGGATTTACAAAAAATTAAAAAAAAAATACTGGAGTAACTTATTTAAGGATGACAAAGCTCTCTTAATATTTGTATGATCATCTAATTATCCTATTTATAAAACTCAAATACAGAAACTTACTTTAAGAGAAACAACGTTTTACCTTTTCATGCCAACCAGTGTTGGTCTTAATTATGTATAATCATCTAACAGATTTTTTATCTAATGTACAGGTTATGGGATATTAAATATATTTTTAAATCATTTTTAATATAAAAAAACATGCTATTTTTGTTCTTTTAACGCTTTTATTTAATTATTGCATATTTTATATAAAAGTATCTAATATGTCAATAAATTTATATACTATTCAACACGCCTCCATAGCTAACTAGCTACCTGATAAACAACGAAAATTTGTATAAGACAAACTGACAAAGGCTCACACTTTTAAAAGTCACCTGAAGGAAAAGGTCTGATTAATTGCTTTGTAATTGAAAATTTTCATGGTCATTTGTTTTAAAGTTGTGGAAAATTAAATTAATTATGATATAATTAATTTTAAATAGGTCAATATAATTAAGATATATGTTTATATATATATATATATTATTTTTAATAATAAGTTTTATATTAAAATATGTATATGTTATTACAGGGAATTGATTTGTCGTATGATAAGTAAATTTTTAGTGATATATTGGTTTTTGAATTAATCTCTCATTATACAGGGGTGTAAATGGATCAATTTGGATTGAATTTGGTTAAATTTTATAATCCAATTCAATCAAATTTGAAGAGAATGATTTGGGTTAATTTGTAAGAAAAAAATTAAACTCAACCCAAATCAACCCATTTATAAATGGTTTGGATTGAGTATGGTCAACATGTCAAAATATTTAATTTCGTTTAATTTATTCTTTTTAAACCGCAATATTATAACCTAAGATTTTTATTAAATGAATCATACATAATTATTTCTTATTAGATTTTTCATTAAAAAGAAATTTTTGTGATCCTGTCACACCCCACTATACTCTAGTAACTCCTATCTATCTATCTATCTATCTATTCATGGGGATAGAATATTAAGCATACCTTTTAATAAGCATTGTGAGGATGGGTTTCAAACCTTTTTTCTACTAAAACCAATGAGACATTATGAGACATACTCATTGTAAATAGATCAAAAAAAAATTAGAAGCCCATTTAAAGTGACTTCAATAATCAAACTTTTGTCGCTTTAATCGTGAAGGTTAAGGATGTGTTGATGCTTACTCAATTTAGGTTGATAAATCTATGTAATCAATAGTCAATAGTATTTGATTTTTTTTTCAAAATTTCAAAATATATATCATATATTAATAATAATAATAATAATAATAATAATTTAAATATAAATTAATGGATACACGGATTAGGTCAACATGTTCATATATTAATACTCATGATCCAATCCAAAATTCAAAAAATTTGATTAGTTCGATTCAAATCTAATCCAAACATAAAAATTATCCAACTTAAACTGTTTGAATCAATTCAGATTTGTGAATGATTTACAACCAATTACAAGTAATAAATTAGACATTCCTCCACTTGTTATCTTAGACTTCTTTGACATCTACCATATCATATATAATACTAAATTTAAATAAAATTAATTTTAATCATTTTTATAAATAAAATCATTAAAAATATCAATGAAAAAAGTTAATAATTATTTCACACTAATACTAATATATTTACTAAAATATATACAGTACACACACCAAAATGGAGAAAGAGAGCCAAAGCCATGAAGTTGATGAGCTGGTGGCTTGAGCTTATTTGATTTGGCTATGGTTAGGTTGAGTCACTGTCATCTACAGTCACAACACAACGTGCCCATCTTTCATTCTTCACTTGGAATATTTCCTTTTGACAAAAAATAAAATTCCCATTCATTTCATTATCAGTATTCAAAGTTCCCAATTTATTTATTTTTTATAAAACCTTTCGCGTCCAATCAAATCAGTTCCCAGGAGACACGAATCTGTCACTCTGTCAAGAATCAGCCAATGGCGTGGCGACACATGCCCTCGACTAAAACATAGTATCACCGTTACGTCGTCTTTTTCTTTCGAGTTTTGGGTTTTCTCTCTGACTACGTGGCACCACCTCCGTGAGCGTACATTGAAAGCAAAATTCAAGATTTTTTGGACACGTGGCGCTTCCTCGTCCAGTACCGTACCTTGTTGAGACTCTGATTCCTGGTGGGGACACTGTTCTTGCCGTACACGTGTATTGATCTCTTTTTTGGTTGCTCGGCGTTTTGGACACGTAATTTGTTGCCTTTTGTATAATGGGCAAAACTATCTTATTATTAAAAAAAAAAAAGGTACGAAATTTGGTATATAGAAACACGATTATGTTTATGTTTGAGTCAATTATGATATTAAATTTATTCTTCCCAACTAGTATTAACTTAATTAGATATCTAACTAAAGATAATATTATAAACATATATTATACATTAGTCATCAACAAATTTAATAAACGTTTTATATAAATACTATAGTTAGAAAAAATAATATTTTTCTTTTATTTAAAAGGTTATTTTTTATTAAATAAGTAATTTCTATGTAAATTTCTCAGTAAAAATCTATTAATGTGAATGTATTGTTTTATGTTTAAATGTGTAGAAATGTCCCAATTCTACTACTTGAGTGTATGAATAACCTTATATAAGATAATCCTAATTAAATTAAAAATATTAAGTTTAAATTTTGATTAAAAAATTATATTACATACTCGAAAGATTATATCGGTGTTCTCAAAAATAGTAAAATTTCAATTCCTAGTTTTTTGTTTTGTTTATTTAGCATAATGAAGTAATGGCATTGCTTTTTTGAAAATCTTGATGAGATCAAGTTTTACGACATTTAGGGATGTCTAGTTCCATTTAATTAACATGTTAACTAAAAATCAACACCTCACCTACCGGGTTATGAAATATATTGAACGGATTAAGTCGATTAAGCATTAGATTAGTAGCTTCTAGATCCCTGATTTTCAATTTTCTTTTCCTATCTTTGAATTTCCCATTCTCATGTATTGTGCAAAAACACCTAAAATACTTGGTATAGACATATATATTGGTTGGTTAAAATGGATTTTCATCTTGCAATGCTTCGAATAAGGTAAGGACATTTTATACACCCTTGAAGACAAACATGTCTGAAACGTTTAACCAAATTGTACAAATAAGGGGAATGTCTTGTTGTCGTTTTATTCTTTCTCTATCGCTTTTGCAATGTCCTATACAAGTTCAGGTCTCTGTCTGGTTCCTGCACATTTGGACAAGGAAAATCATTAGTCAAGACTAATGAACACAATATGTAGCCAACAATTTATGAAAACCGCAAGTGTTTCTAGGATCATGTTTATCATCGTGAGGAAGGGATTGTGATTAAGATAGTGGGAGAAAAAGACTTTACACTTCGATACGTGTATGAAGAGGTTGATATCATCATTATTATTTTGTAGTTTTTAACGTTTGGCTAAGTATGGAGAAAAGGACCAATCTGCAGTGATAGAGTGGCATTGAAGGAATACATGCATCCTTAGAAATCTAAGAATCTAGTGTTTATTCTAGGAGAAAATGTGAAAACAATTTGAATTACTCAACTGTTTACTCATTATTAGCCTTTGAAAAGATTATGCAGGGTCATTGCCAAAAATGAATAGAGTATTGAGCAAGGGGAATTAATAAAAGAGAGAAGTAGGAAGAGATAAAATAAAGAAAAATATTACACCAACACCTTATTTTTTAGATCAAGGAAAAGGAAAAAAGAAATAAAAGAAAAAATAATAAGAAAATGTGATCATGTTTGATACTAACAATGGATCTAAGTCCGTCAGATGTTATAAAGAATAACTTCTGCGTTTTCTTCAAATTTGATATGGAACAAATAGTGGGACTTGAGTTGGAAACATATTATATCCTAACATACCAATGATACATGATGTAATAGAAAATAAAGAGAAAAATAATAAAAAAAAAGAAGCGAAAGAAAAATTAGGTATGTATATAATTATCCTAAAATGTATTTATCATTTAGATGTCATAATATTAAAAAAAATGATAAGAAATATACATTTTTCACTTTCTAAATTTGCCTATGAAAAAGAAAAGAAAAATATAACTAAATCAACATATTAAATGGGGAAAAAATTCAAGATCAAGCATTGAGGATGCTAGAGTAAAATGGGAACTCTCAAAAACAGTTATGTATATACTCTCAGCTACCCACAAATTACAATTTCGTAAAATCTCTTCAACAGAAAAGAATTAAATCGAATAATATTTGAACCGCAATATAAATCCCATGATGAATTGCAGTACAAGTCCCAACATAATAGGATGACAAATTCTAAGTACTAAACATTAGCAAAAGAGGAGGTATCAGTTTTAGCTACCTATTTTCCAATTTATTGTAGTTCAGACTTAAAGACCGAAAATAACAAAAGTCTAAAACATTAAAAAAAAAAAAAAACTACACTATAAGACAGAATAATCCTAAAACGTTTTAATAATTTCTCACATTATTATTTAAGGCCACAGCTATGAGCTAGAAAATATGATGGACATCAAAACATGTTTGCCTGTAGTCAATAGCCAATTAAAAAGCAATAAAAGAGTTAACTGTTTCAAGTAAAAAATGATATAAAGATGAAACTACCATGTGCATCTAACACTAATGCACTTAGAACAGACTCTCTGTATTGGATGACTAGTTCAATAAAGGCACATTACCTACCTATATTTCATATTCATATGGACCAGATAATCAAGAGTAATTTCAAAAGAAAACTCAAGATAAATATGAATGAACACATACATGCTTGAAACAGAAAACAAACGTGCATACGCACATCTTGTCAGAAAATTTAAAGGGAGGAAGTGAAAATAATATAAACAAATAACATGTATGTGCCAATAATCCAAATGAAAATACAAAGGGAGCATCTAAAAAAGTTCATTTCAAATTACGAAAGTGACATGCACTTCTTTAAGTTATTTATAGCTTATAAATTTTCGTTTTATAAGAGTTTATTGAATAAGTGTTTAATCAAGTTATTTACCTGAATGCACCCAAAAACTTAAAAATTCTAATTACAATAACCTATTGATCATCGTTTCTAAAATGCTTCTCCAATATTCGTGCACAATTTATTTAACATTTTGAAAAGTGAAAACCAATCAAAATGCCAAAAGGTTGAGGTAATACTTAACCAAGATAGATGAATGAAAGGAAGATGAGAGTAGAAGAGTGTTCATGTAACTAAACAAGAGTTTATAGCTGAATTGGGATATTTTTAATAACAAAATAATAGATGCATTGTAAATAAGTAGCCAGCAAATGAAAACTATTATGCATTACCAAGAAGAAAGATAAACTGATAAATGATCACTAAGTAGCTATGATTTTGCAATATCAACATAAATATCGATAACACATTTAATTCAAGTTAATTGATATTTGATAATAGATAAATTTAATAATAGATACGAGGAGGTTGAAAAAAAAATGGAAGAAAAAAAGGAAGGGAAAGGGAAAAAAAAGGAAAAGATGAACAAAAAAATAATCACCTAGAACAAAAATATATCATTTTGCAAAAGAGTAAAAAAAGTTTACATTCATTTTGATGATATGCATGCGCTTATATCTCCACGAATCAAGCAGATAAAATGAAAACTCAATGCTAAAGCCAAACCTGAACCATACATCCTTATATACTTCAATGCCTGCAAGTTAAATTTGACAAAAACCAATAAAAAATAATTAGAAAAAAAAATGAAAAACCATTGGTTACGTCCATTTTCCAATTTATCACTTCCTTCTACCTTCTATCTTTCTCCTTCAAATGAAACACACACACAACTTAAGAATATATTACTCAACTTATCTTTTTTATTAACAAAAATGAGATAAAAAATGGAAAGGAATAGGGGTTGACATCCCAACTATGTTGGCACCCCAATCCTTACACCACCAATGATTCATCTCAGAATATATTGATAGAACCAAAGATACAAAACACTTGGGAGGGTCAAATCATTCCCAAGAACTCAACTATGTTTTTTTGGGCATATGTCAAAGACTACGAGTATCCCCAGCCACTAGTTCATATACTAATCATGTTCGTGATATGTGATTGTCATTGATCCAAGAAAATTTTGCACATAATGAAAATTGAATACAAATTCTTTCGCTAAATAGATTGTTCTCACTCATATGAACGCAATAAAACTTTACATCACACTACATCAACCATTTGGGTTCAAGAACTCAACTATGTGAATAGAAGGGAAGCCACTTGTCAATACCTAAGGAACTTCTAAAAAATAAATGGAGGAGAAGAATTCCACCAAGTATAACCTAGATCCTGAGCACCAAAAGAAGCAAGCTTGTCAGCACAAGTATTGCCTTTGGCTTTGACTTCGGCTTCTTTATACACAAACAGTAACGAATGCTACAAACATAGAAATGGGGCGTTCAATTAGTAAATTGTCAATTACTAATTAGTTCTACAGATTTAGAATGAAGCACGAAGGCAATGCATAGAGAGGAAAAAGCTGCATAAAACAACTTCAGTTGCATACCGATAAAAACCTTTCACTATGCAGATAAATAAAAGTTGAGTACAAATACCAGGAGATTTTACTAACTAGAAAGATAAAAAAAGACAATAGTGAATGCTCGGGAAAAGCAAAAGGACATCGGAGTAGAACAGAGGAATGTGATTTGCTTCTAAAGTTTCAAATTTAAGGAAAATCTTTTTCATAGATTTAGAAAACAAAGTACCTGCAGGTAATAAAATGAAAGTAAAAAACTGGTTTTATAAAAAAGGGAAAATGTTTTTAAAACATGTTAGTAATAAAACTTAAAAAAAAGAATTTTAAGCCATTCAAATCTTGAATGACAATCTAATTTATGAAAATAGTATAAGTTCTGTTGGAGCAACTCATTATCGCAATAATCCTGTGTGCAGGGGGACGACAAATCGACTAATTTGTACTGAAATTGATCAACTTAGTCCAATTTTGTGCACATGTGTAAGTCCAAAACGCAAGTTAGTAAATAAAAACTTCATAAGCTATAATTCCCAGCAATGTGAGACAATCAGCTTTTGAAATACTTGAATACCACACAATATAATCATAAATTTGATAGTATTCAATGTTTTAAGATCTTGAAAATTGAAATTGATACTTGGTGCAATTTTATTCCTTCTTCTAGTTGTAATATCTGCAACTGAAATACTTGCCAATAATCCTTGATCTAATTGAATCTCCTAACACTAAATTATTTTTAAAAGTTCAATCTCCATTCGCTTAATATTCATTGAAATAAAATGTTTTGTTTCCACTAACACCTACGGAATCAAAATTTCACCAAATAAATGAGTCAAGGATCCATATAGTATCAAATTACCCTCAGGTGCGTGCCCCTTAATTAGACTAATCTCCACCACGTTCTACTTTTCATCATAATCAATATGTTATTAGAGCCAAGCTAGAGTTGCATATAAGAATATATTCCTGCATGGCATGATTAAACTAATTAATGTTGGACATATTAACTTTGCTTGGATATCTTGCTTCAAGTTTGATTAGATTATTAGTAAATAATTAACAAGTGAAGTTGGATGACAATTGTATGGATATCGACAAAAGCAATTAGTATAATTCATTGTCAACTAATTATATGAATATGGACAAAACCAATTAGTGTAGTTCATTGTCAACCACTAAACCACATTCATAATTCTAAACTGTAAACAATATATAAACCTTCTATTTTTTATGTTTTGCATGTTGCAGGGTTGCATTGGACAGAAAGAGTATCTAATGCATATTATATCATTGATTGAGCAAACAACCATCTATCCATCGTTGTCACTGGTGGATCTAGGATCTTGGGTCAATGGAGACAATTTATTTAAAAAACAAAAAATTGATAATTATCATTATCATATACATAAAGATAAAAACATTAAAATTAAAATAATAAAATTTTAATATATATAATCAAATAAATTACTTATCTTATAATTGGACTCAAAAAATAAAAGATAGAAATATATAAGAGTAAAAAGTACCGAAGAAAAGACAAAATTGAATTTTTAATTTAAATATTTAAATAAAAAATTGAGAATAGTGGATTCAAATATATAAAATTAAAGAGTATAAAATATGAAAATATAAAAACATAAGAGTAGTGAGTTCAAATATATAAAATTAGGAGGGCAAAATATACAAATATTAGATAATGATATATAATTTTTTAAAGTGAGGGGGTGCATATGCACACCCTCACTTAGGAATAGATCCGCCACTAATGATTGCCATAAAGAAAATGCAAATTATTTATTTTACAGGCTATTGTTTAGATGTAACAGAATGTTGGCCAGCACATAGATAACATGAGCATAAAATAGGGGTAGCAGAAATGAGGATGTTAAGGTGAATGTGTGGTTATACGAAGATGGATAAGATAAGAAATGAGGATATTCGACGAAAGGTATCAGTGGTATCAGTATGTGAAAAGATGAGAGAGCATAAATTGAGATGATTTGGGCACGTCATGAAACGGCTATTGGATGCTCCCGTAAGAACAAGAGTTTGTTACCAAAAGCTCGACACAAAGAGAGGTAGAGGTCGACCGAAACTTACCTACGAAAAGGTAGTTAAACAAGACTTAAGGGAGTGAGATATAAATTAGCCGACTGTATGTCTTAGAAAGGAGTGGAGAAAAGTTATAAGCTTGGTGGAGGGTTAAACTTTCCTTTTTTAATTATTTTTCTCTTTTTTCCTCCTCTTTTCATCCCTCTTTTATTTTAGTTTATTTTTTCTCTCTTGTATCTTTTTTTCACCTTTTTTCCCCTTTTCCTTTGTCTTTCTTTGTCTGATTTCTGATTTATCATTGGGTTCATCTACCATCGACCCCAATTAATTTGGGTTAAAGATGTTGTTGATGTTAATGTTGATAGTCTATTGTTTAGATATTTAGATTGCATACAACTCTTTGAAGACAATATTTAGCAATATGAAGAGAAGGACTATAAAAAAAATCCTTCAATTAATAATTACCCAAAAATGTTCCCTGCCTTGGATATTGCTCTTCTCATCAGTAGATACAAATTTGACTAGTATGATATCAAAGAGACATTTAGGACAACATAGAAAGCATATTATTATGAAATGGACTATTTTGAAACATATAGTCTGATGGTAAAACCAGAATACAGCAAAAGTGTTATGTATGATATATATCTGTTTCAATGTACTGACATATCAAACAAAAAAAAACTACTTTATCTTCTACGAATTTATAAATTGTACCCTTCTATGTACAACACATATATTATGTCTTTCTCCACACAATTCTGAAACCCGAGCATAATCACCATATTTCTCTCGATGTTTTGTCTGAATTGATATTAGATTTTACATTTTAAAATAATAGTTTTGGTGTTCATATTTTTTTAAATACAACAATTTCATCATTGACCCTTTATTTCTTTTTGAAATACAACTAATTCACTACATTTCAGAGAATACAAGTATCAAAACCTCCATTTTTAAAATGTAAGGATAAAAGACGATGTCCACCACCATGCATCATTTTTAAAAAAGCCCTTAGATTAATTTAAGGCATACATTCTTATCATACACCTTCCACACCATAGTTTTACTAAAATATACAAAAAGAAACATTGAAGTCCAACCTTTTTGCTTAATCACTGTTGCTTCTACAAAGGACCATGCACCTAGGGCAATTGAATTATGCACCTTCCTAAATGTATCTTGCACCTTCCATTCCTCAACCTATCCTTTTTATCTTCTTCCTCTCTTTTCCTTCTTTCTCTTCTTTCTCCCGCAGCTGCAGCTCGTTCATGTTCTTCTCTTCTTTTGACAGCGCAAGTCTAGACCCCCTTTTCAATTCTTCTATTCTACCTGCAACTATCAAAGGTACAAAACAAGTCCAACTTGACATCGCAGAAGTCTCTCTCCTTCTGTAACTCTCCACTCTGTAGGTACGTTTAAACGCATTCACATTCACGTTGTGGACTTGTTTCCAAAATAGGCATTTCATAAGAGTATAAATACTCTTACAGAATGACCCTTCTAGAAGGATAATTATTACGGAACACCTTTTTCTTAAGCAAAAAAAGTGCTATATGGAATGACCTTTCTGAAAGGTACAAATTGTAGTTCTAGAAAGGCTATTCCGGATTGTTATTCTTGCTCCCGAAATGATCCTTCCATAAATCAAAATAGTATTTTCCAGAACTACCTTTGTGGAATTGGCAAAATGTACACTTCCAGAAAAGGCTACTTTGGATTATAGTTTTTATTTATGGAATGGGGTTTTCGTAAGCTCAATAATGATTTCCAGAACCCTTTTCTAGAATATATAAAATACACTTCCAGAAAGACTATTCTGGATTTTATAAAACATCTTCTGGAATCGTCTTTCCATAGGTAAAAATACTTTTGAAATAGTCATTTCGAAAGTTTTTTTCTTATGGAATGGTCATTTTGGAAGCTATTTTACAGTTAATTGAATTTGATTAGAGAAACCACTTACCTTCTTGGGAGGAGGAATGAGAATGAGGGAACGAGAGGAAGATGCCGTCACAAGGGGTGGCTGTCGAGGGAGGGAGATGTCGTTGCAAGGGTGGTTGTCGAAGAACATGTTGTCGTAGAGGGGTTTTAGAATTGAGAGAAGGGAGAAGGGTGGTGAAAATTTCATTAAGGGTGTGATGGACTTTTCACTAAATAATGGGAGGTCCAGGATTCAAGTCCCTACACCTAGCACTTTCCTTAAAAATCTGCGTCCAAATTGGGCTTAGCTACCAATGGTACTATGCCCAACATTGAGGCCTTTAGCCATTTTTTTTTTGTTTACATAAAAAAGGCCCTTCGTATTTTATATGCTTGGACTTTTAGCCTTGTGAATATGAGAAAGTAAACAGATAATATTATTTCAAAAAAAGAGAGTATTAAAGAGCTTTATCTCGTTATCTTATAACCTACCCAGAAAGTAAACAGATAATATTAAATAGATTTATCTCGTTATCTTATAATTCTTTTTTTCATATGTTACTATTTTGTAACTATTTTTATGTTTATTCTCTATATTTTAACAACTTTTTATTTACCATTTCCTTTATTGTTATACTCTAATTATGATGGTTGAAATATAAAAAATATATACAATTTAAGTATTAATTAATTTTTCTAATAATAATTTCAAGAAATAAATGCACTAATAGATGTATAACGGCAATTGTACTGTATAACTAATCTTTTGTGGAATAAGAATATTTTAGGCAGATAAAATTATTTTATCACAAGAATTAGTACAAACAATTTTTTTTAAACATATACACTACTTTAAACCACAAATAAAATGAAATAAATATTCTGATTCTTTTAAATAAACAAATAAATGTTGAAATTTGAGTACACTAGTACTCAAATACCCATTACAAAATCCGATCTTTAACAAAGGCTTTTTTTAAAGGATGTTATGTCCGATCTTAACAAAGTTAATACTATCTCAGATATTCGGAAAATTTACATAACTAGGCTAAATTTTAAAAAAAAATTATAGAAATGAGTAAATGCTAAAAATATTACAGAATATGAACGAGTCCTATTTTAAAATACAATTTCATATAAAAAAAACTGTATTTTAAAACATGACTTTAAAAGTGTAATTTTTTAAAAAATATTAAATTTGTGATTTAAAATACGATTTCAAATATTGTATATTCTTAAAAATAAATACTAAAATCGTATTATGAATCACACCTTTAAATATTTTTCTAAAAAAAATTACCATGTTCTAAAATCGTGTCTTAAAATATCACTTATTTATATAAAATCACATTTTAAAACACGACTGATCAATACTTTATAATTTTTAAAAATCTAGCATGTAATTTTTTTAACAAAATTAGCCCAAATATGTAAATGTGCCCAGATATTTCAAATGGTAGCTTGCTATAGGCTCAAACTTTGTGGTAACCTACTTGACTCATTTAAGACAAGGCTTTGACCTGATTAGACACATTTTCATGCCTGCCTATTTGGTGTGCCGCGCATGAGACAGGTAACAACAACGGTGGCAAAAACTATTATTATGTTGAACAAAATAATAGAGCAAAGCAAATTAACACAGGGTGAAAAAAAAAAAAAAAAAAAGGTTAATGTGGGGGTCTGAGGTGAGGTGTTGAATAATGAGACTATGACTTGGGGTGCAGCACTACTGCAGAATGTGTGATGGAACATAGGAGGTAAAATCACAGTAGTCAATTCAGTCAAGGCAGTGATTAATTGGTGGTGAAAGGGTTAATTCTTTGTCCTCTCCCTTCTGCTTTTATGGCAAGATATAGATACAAAACTAATTAATTTCTAATACTTGAATTTTAAGGTATGAAAAGAAAGTAGGATCTGCTCATACGTTTTCATAATTTCCCTGTTTGAATACTTGCACATTCGAAATTTCTCATTCTTGACAAATTTTGACAAACGAGTGAATCTTGACCAGTTTCTTAAAATGATATAACTTTTTTCTGTGTGGTCTGTGTGCTTGCTCACTTTGAAAGCATTACCGTCCCTATATATAAATGGCACTGCTTTGGAAATTCTCTCTTTGGAAATACCACAATGGAAATAATTTTGCTCATCCCTTTACAAATTTGTTAGTATTAAGTCATGCACCAATGACTTTTACTTACACATTTGATATACAAGTGACCGTAATCCGCAAAAGATAAAATCATTTTCAATACCTACGAATAACTTATTACATAATTCATTATTAATTCTGATCACTATGGTCACATTCGAAATTTTATTAACTTTTCCTACCTAGCTAATTTAAAAACTTAATTATGAGTGACGCGGTGATTGACTGAAACCATAACCATGTAGTAGCTTAGAATTATGTAATAATTTTTCTCTCAAAGTGTGCAAAATGATCAGCCATGTTCATTACCGATAATGAATTTAAAAGAGAGGAACCTGGATCCTGTAAACAACGGAATAAATATTTGGCTAAATTACTATTTAGGTCTTCTAATTTATTTTTAATGTTTAATTAGGTTCACTAATTACTAAATGGTTTAATTGAATCTTCTAATTATTTAAAATAGTTCAATTGAATAACTTTTGTCAATTAGGTGTTAACATCGTTAGGTCATCTTTCATGACAATTATTATTGGTGAAGTGTATTAACCTATCATGTATAATATTAAGTCACAGAAATATTCGCATTCGATCGAAGTGTGAATCTGATAGGGTTATTTTGAATTTTTACTCATCTTTGTGGTGAAAATTTTGATGTAGGAAAATGAAACTCTGAGAAAAAAGAAGATTGTGTTACTAAGAAGAAGAAGAAGATCGTGGGGTGTTTGGCTAGAGTTTGTTAACGCAATTGGGAAAAAAAAGAAGAAGATTGTGTAAAGAAGAAGACGAAGATCTAGGATTTTTGGGTAGGATTTATCAACGCAAATAGGTGGAGTTACATTGACATATTAGGTATCATGAAACAGAAAATATAAGGACAAGTGAAGTTTTCATAATCTCTTTTAAGATTTGCCTAAATGAATATCTTTGTTACATAGTTTTTGTCTTTCTATCTTTGGGGATGTGTGTTCGTGACAATGATATTTGAGGGGAGCATGATTACCTATATATTTTGATATAGATTTAACTTGTAGAGATCATGGGAATTCACATTCATGAGATTATTGAACACGTATATATTTGGATGCATCAGTGATAGATTTCATTAAGGTTAGACACTTTGATTGAATACAATTATTTACATGTGACTTAATATATTGTGCACGATAAGGTAATACACTTCACCAACAATAATTACAACATAAATGACCAATTAACAACGTTAACACCTAATTGACAGAAATGACTCAATTGAATCATTTTAAATAATTAGAAGACCTAATTAAAACACTTAATAAGTAGATAATCTAATTAAATATTAAAAATAAATTAAAGAATCTACACAGTAATTTAGCCTAAATATTTATACATTAAAAAGGTTAATCATTCATTAAAGGATACAACATACATGGCTGGACTCTAAAACCATATGCCATCTGTGTTGCCCTTCGAAGCAAATTATTGGTCTGCTATTACTGTTATTTTATATTTTAGATTTGCAATTAATATAAAATATGAGATTTTTTTAGTAAGAAAAAACTCAGACTTGAAAGTCTAAAGAAGTCAAATTAGATAAAGGTCAAGAGATCTAGTTTGGACCAGAGACTCACTCTACAAAAAAAAAAAAAAAAAAAAAATCCTCTTTCGTCAACCCATTAATAAAGGTCAAGAACAATTAAAAAGACGTTTTAGAGATGTAAAAGATTTTATTTAATCAGATTTTGCAACACAACACAATGGATTCTAGCTACCTTCTGTAAGTAGAATGCGATTTGTTATTGTTTTTAATACCTGAAGATATCTTTGCGCAAAGCTACATATAATTAGTTCGTGTTTTCTATCATTCAAGGATGAAGTTGCTGAAAAACTCTTCCTCGACGAAAGCTCTAACACGGTTTAATTGGGTTTTCCTGCACAGATACCCCAATAAAGAATATGTAATTTTTTTCTATTATTAAATATTAGTTTGTTAGTTTTATTAAAAATATCATTTAGAAATTCAAACCCATAACTTTTTCTTCTTTCTTCCTTCATTCTTCCCGGGCCAACCTTATAGATCTCCATAAAGAATAGGTAGTATTTTGAAAAGGGATTGTTGATTTTTTTTTTATATGAAGAAATTGAACACATTATAAAAAATTTATAACATTCATAAATCATGTTCAATTAACTTAGTTGAGTTAGATCTCTTGATAGAAAAATTGTTGATTCTAGGTGGCTAGGCTATAAGACATATAATTGTAATTAATGATAAAGTATATATGTTTATTTCTTACCTTACTAATTATAATTTAGAACTGGACTAGATTAATTTGTCGATCAAACTCGTTGAACAAGAAACTAGTCACCAAAGGTTTTTTAACCTTTAAAATTGGGCTGGTCTTTGTAAAGATCAATTAATAAAAACTAGCTAAAATGATCTAAAATCGAGTAAACTGCCTTAAAATCGGTTCGTGAGAAGAATAAAAATATATTTAATATTATGATGATTTATATAATTGTAATTTTATATTATTATGAAGGATTATTATATTAACTAATATCATCGAAAACGTGAACAATTGACTTAAAATAATTAATCATTAATCTCAAATTTAAGCTCATAGTATGCAATAATATTCAATACTTAAACAAGAAACTTTGTTATATTTATAAAAGTTTTATTCGAATTAAACAAAATTATCTTCATTATCAAAGTGTTTCACGACCAAGAAAAAAAAAATGTTCTAACGCTTTAGAGCAAAATGTTGTTCATTAAATATCTCAAAGTTAAACAAATTCAAACCAACAACTAAAATCCCACCAAGCAATAGGTGCATGTCAATGAGCATGAAAATGCAGATACAAATGGGAAAACATAACTTGAGCGCATCCTCTCTCAAGGGAGGGAATGTGAAGCATGGGTACTTTATTAAATTCGGAGAATTCGATTACATCTATCTAATTAACCCCAATCATAAGTTACTAAACCCTAATTTCAGCATTTTTTTTTTAATATTACTTTATGATTTAGTTAAATTTAACCATAGAGGAAGAAGAGCAAAACAATGATACAAAAAAGTTTTTTTTTTCCTTCTTTCAAATAAACACTCTCTAATTATTCAAAACAGAATTACGTGTCTTTTTATTAAAATAAAACTAAAGGCCTAATGATGTTATTAACAATAACTTAATAACTTTCCATGTGAAATGTTCCTTGATACCCTACAATATCCCACGGTGCATAGGAGGTCTTGCACGGTGCAATACTTGGCCAGGTCATGCACCATACACAACAACTGAAAAAATGAACAGATCAATCCAATTCTGTTCATTTGATCAAATGTGAAAAATGGATTGGATTAAACTAATTCATATTCTATATAAACTTGTTTTTTTTTTTTTAATTCAAACTAGACTCAATGGTCGTCGGATCAACCCTAAATATAACAAATATCATATTCAAATAATTTCGATTGAATTTAAATCTATATTTTTTGGATTTAACCTAATTGGATAGATACATCATTCAAATACACATGATTCAATTTGAGCCAATATAATTTTTTCATTCTAATTCACCCGATAGATTAACAGGTCAATCCGATAGACTCGATCCATTTTGTCCACCCTACCCTAGACAACTTCTTTTCTATTGTTTCTCTCTTTCTTATTGTCAAACTTAACGTATAGCCCAACTATTTGAGACGTGAAATGAAAAAAGTGTGCAATTAGACCTATATCATAATATTACGATGCAAATAATTTATTATATGTATTTAATAAATTACTTATAAATATGTGGTTTTAATTAGTTATTATTCATAAATTTTGAACTTTCTACTTTTTATATAAATATCGTAACAAATTTTTTTATAAATCATTTAATAAACGGTATATAAAAAGGATTTAAGTTCACTATGGTAATAATTTTATGATAATAAATATAAATAATATTTTTATTGAATTACCCCTGACACGAATGCCACTCTGGTCAGTACCCATGTAAGCCAGCTTTGCTTTTAAGCTTTGTACGTTTGTTTTTAGTTCGCAGACTGTTAGAATTTTAGAATAGAGTGACTCTCTCTCTCTCTCTCTCTCTCTCTCTCTCTCTCTCTCTCTCTCTCACACACACACACACACACACACACACACACACACACACACACACCCTAGGACATAAAATATATTGACTTGGGGCGCCAGAAACCCCTTTTTAAAAGTTTGCCCAACCCTTTTTTTCCTTCACAACATCACAACCACTCCTCTCTCTTCATCACCACTTTGCACTTTTCCATTTTTCCTTTTTTTTTTTTACGTCAATAATTACAAAAACATGAACCCTACAAGGCACGTGAACAACAAAACAAGGCATGTGGATGAGAATGAATGTATTCCGAGGTGGGTTTTTTTATTTTTTTTTTTTAAACCGATCATCAAAAAGCAACCAAATATTTGCGGACAATGGAAAACGATATATATTTTTTTATTAACTGGGAAGGGGTAAAGTAAAGTAAGAAAAATAAAATAAAATGTGTTGTTCTTGTTCCAAATGCCAATAAATAAGAGTACACCATAACAATGACACGGTTTGGTCATATTTAATTGGGCATGCAATAGAAAATTAATTAATGGGTTAAATAAGTACCATAACAATGACATGGTTTGGTCATATTTAATTGTGCACACATTAAAAAAAGTAAATTTTTTTTAATAAAAAGTGGACAGGCTGGGTTGGAGATGCAGGGGATTTGACATTTACGTGTTGTTTCTTTCCCACTTTCGCTTTCGCTGTGTGAATCTGAATCTGATACACAACACAATATTCAAGGCTGTAAAAAGCGTTGAAATCTGGAGCAAGTATCGTCCTCTCCGTTTGTCATTCTGATGTGTACTATACCACAGAAAATATATATATATATATATATATATATATACTATAGAGAGAAAATTAAAAATTAAAAATTAAAAAAAAAGGATCATTGTATTTGGGAGAACAATGTTGTTCTTAATTAAGATTTTAAATTTATATTTTATAAATGAATAAAATATAATTAAAAATAAAGAATTTTATTATAAATGATTAATCAGATTTATAATAAAAATTAATCATATATAAAATTGTGAATACTTCGAATCAATAAAAAAATATCATTGTTTTTCTGCAGCACATCTTGCGGGCACCCTCTCCCCGTTATGGATAAAACGTGGGAATGGGTTAATTCTAATGCAACAAAACAAGCAAATTCATATTCCTACAGTACATTATCGTATCTTTTAACTATAGTTCCATTGGACCATAGATTTTCAGCTTTATTTATTTATTAATTTCTTATGTACTACTACAACACAACAATTTTTTTTTTCTTTTCTTTTACTTCTTACCGTGTGTTCGGATGTTTAGACTTTCAAGTGTGGACTTTATGTCTTTAAATCGATAAAAGGGACTGTTGTTGTGATGCTAAAGTTCCTCTTGGGATATATTTGATGATTTTTATTATATGGTGCTATGGAGTATTCAGTAGTGATTGTTTCGATTATTCGGGTTAACCTTTTAGATAATAATTGATTGGTGGTTCAAGTTTGCATTTTTCTTGTCGGTTCAAGTCGGGGCCTAGCAAGGACGACTAAGATAATATTTTTTCAATTTTATGATGATAATAATTTAACCGTTCATAAAAACAGAATACTTACATAATAACGGTTGAGTTTGTGCCTTTTCCTTTCGCAATTTTTCTTTTCATACAGTAGAAATAACTTACTTTTATACTCTGTCTCCGTCTCTCTATATATGGAGAGGGTTTTTAAGTACTTATCATAGAGGATGAGGCTTTTTAAGCTGTTATATTTTTCTGAACCTTTCAGTCAAAAAAATATTCAGAATCACGTCTTTTTTTCTTGTATAAAATAATTTATATTTCAAAAATATTATTGTTAAAGTTTAGTGAATTTTTGCTTAAATTATTAATGTTATATTTTGCCTATTATATCAAGTTAATATATAGAGATTTTTTTTCAATTTACATAATTTATTTCATAAATTTCTCTTAAATTTTAAAAGTCTTATATCTTTAATTATTCGTATTTAATATAATAAATTGTTTCTTATTAACAGTAAAGGTGTGTACCTTGTTATAAAGTATTTTTTTTTTCTTTCTTATAATACATTGTTTCACCTTTCTTTAATAAAAACGGCATTTTTTTCCTTGAAGAATTTTTATTTTTATTTTAAAACATAGCTTAAGTTTAAAAATACTCGTAAATTTTTTTAAAAAATGTTTTTAGTATGATATACATAAAAGGATAAAATTATTAATTATAACTAGTATGTTATTTGTAAATATGTTTCAAAGAAAAATGAAAGGTTTAAATAGCGTGTTTCTCACATAAATTTAAATGTAATCATATACATATGATTGAGTTTAGTTATATTTTGAATGATTTTGTACTTTATATATTTCCTTACATATTCAGCATAGAAGTTGTAGTTTCTTTATTGCTCAAGTTAAAATTGCATTGACTTAATAAAAATTAAGAATCTTTTTCTGACATTTATACTACCAATAAGTGCATGCACGATGCTTTTGGTTTCTTGCTTGTTGTCTTGTTGGATGGTGGGGGTGGGTGAGGTGTGGGGGTGCTACTGTGCATTTTCCTAGCCTACTTTGTAGTATAAAGTAGGTGCAGTAGCTGATTTCACTAACTAATTTGGATTTAGGGTTACAGCAAAGACTCCATTGGATTCCGGTAACCTTGTTGTTATATATACAAATAGCTGATACAAATTAAATATTTTTGTTTTTGTCCATATTAGCAAACAGATAACTGTAGCTAATTTGAATATCAAATTTTCCAATTTTCTAAGTCTCTAATTAAAATAGTAACAATTTATGTTAACAAAAACATATCATGAAGTTAATAAGATATACATAACTGTTTTTTTATTCAAAAGAAAAAATATAACCTTGGTATCATATTATTTACAATAACTCACACAAATTATCTTGAATTTAACTAATTGAGTTAGATTTTTTAGTTTATAATAATTGTTGTCTTCTTCTTATACTGCTATTTTCATCCTAATACGAATTTATATAATTTAGTCAGGAACAGTAAGTTAGGTTAACTAAAGCCTTTTCTTTATTGGCAAATCATTCACATATGATTTGCATTGACTTTGGTTAGAAACTTGGCGGTCCCATAACTAAATTAAATGGCATATTTTCAATTATGACCAAGATCCTTGTCTATTAGCCAATTTAGCACGTGGTGTAATTGCAAATGAATCCACATGAATAAGGGTAATTACTACTAGTAATTAGCAAGAAACTATATTAAAATTTTAAGGAAGAATAAAAACAGAATTGAATGATAATAAGATGTATGGTATCGCCAACAGTAAAAAGAGAATTCTCTAGTTCAACAATTAATTAATTATTTTTTTTTTCAAATCATAGTCCCAACTTCCAAGGGTACACGGTCCAAAAACAAATGTTGTAAGCTTTTTAAGAGATAAAAATCTTGGAAGACCTCAAATTTGCAAAATTCAACCATGGAAAAGAGAAAGTAAAGCAAAAGAAAACAGAAAGTGGAGCAGAGACACGTAAAATAGCCGACCAAGCTACAAAGATGTGATGAAGCAAACGTCGTCGTAGAACTTTATGAATCGCTTGACTTGGAATAGGACATTGTTTGTGTGTGTTGACTTTGCATGTGAATCATCAAACCAGGGATACATTAATGTAACACCTAACTCCCTCACTTATATACATATTTTACTCTAATAAAAGCAAATCCATCATGCATGTCAATCGATCATCTTGCTTTATCAAATTAATAATTGGAAGGATGACTTTACTTTAATTACCTATCATCTCTATTTATATATTTGCTATTCAGTTCATAAAAGAAAAATAATTATTCAGCTACTGGCTTCTTCTTTTTTTATGCTTTACTAGCTTGTTTCTTGTACTGATAACTTGATGCACTCTAAAATGTTTTATTGATTATTAATTATGTTTGATGAATTGGGAAGAATTTTTCAAATTATTTTCTTATAATATATATATATATATTATTGCAGTAAAAGAAAACATCATTGTATCTTAGTAAAAAAATCCATAATTGTTAATTTGTTAAACAACCGTGCTTAGACTCCCGGCGCTAAAGTAGGTAGTACCATTATATTAAATTTACTTTTAACTATTAAATATATTTAATTGAGAGGGACTTAAATATTTATATTCCTTGTTTTTTTTTTTAAGAAAGACAACTAAACTTATCAATATTTTTCAAAAATAAAAATAATAATAGAAAACCTCTTGAATAATTTTGTGGGTTAATTTATTTTTAAAAAATAATTGAATTTAAAGAATGCGTATCATATATCAACCATGCATGATGCATGTCATATGTGTTCTGGAAGGGGCGTAGTTTATTGCAGAAATATAGTTTTTATTTTAAATAAGCTGCAATGTATAATATTTCATTTAATAAAATTTAGCTCTCACAATGTTTAACAATTATCCGACTTCACAATTTCTATTCTAATAATAATATTTATTATAATTTTTCTGTAATATATTATCATAGGTTTATTTCCATTCAGCAAAAAAAAAAAATCTTAGATATTTCTTTTAAGACAAAAATTATTAAAGTAAACCCTTTACTTTTTTTAATAATTTATATATACAAGACCAGAAATCTATTCTTAATCAACATGATCAAAAATTTAAACTAGTTAGACCACAGGACCAACTCAGATTATTAAGAATAGTATAGGAGTTATCAAACTAAGGGATGATATTAATTATTATACCTTTATAAAAAAAGGAGAAACAATAATATGTATGGTATCAAAGTACTGTAATAGATAAAACAGATAAATATAAAAGAGAACAATTAATTTTATTAATAAAAAAACTAACTTTTTTTACTTTCGTTTAAACTAAATAACTTACAAAATCATCATCTTTCTATTATTTTTTTTCCTTTTGTCTTACTCTTTCTTTCATTCTATGTTTCTGTAGTCCCACTTTCTTCTCTAAATTAAACTTTTAATTTTCATACACACTCAAACACAATTTCTCTATTTCTTAATTAACCAGCAATAGTAAAATTTAAAAAATAAGAATGTTGATGAAATTAAGGAGCTGGTTGGCAAATGGCATGTGATGATGTAAATGCAATGCTATCGACTAGTCACTGCCTCTCTTCTGTTTATTTATCTCATATCTCTCTCTATTCACTATTGAGAATTACGTAGCATAGCAGTACTTTAGATCGATATGATTTGATGGGGGATTCTAGGGTGAACAAAGAGAATAGGTTGTTCACCCGTAAACCACAATTTGATATTTGAATAGGAGTAGAAAGTACAATTTAAAAATGATAAAATATCTATAATTTTTGTTAGAGAAAAAAACTTATTAAAAATTTTATTATTTTTAATATGTGATTCTCTTCATTTTTCTTAAGGGTTTTTTACATTTTCAATTCATAATCTCTCTTCATTCTTCGAGACACTTATGTTATTGTCATTTTCATCACCATTAACGAGGAGGTCATTGTCTTGAACTCTGACACCTCCGTCATTGTTTGCCTTTGTTGTTGTCAACCAAGAGGTCATCGACATTGGGTGATCCTTCGTCTTCTTTATGATCCAAATCTTCATCAACTACATACAATGATTGATGTTCGTGGTTTCTTTGTTTTTCTTTGTTGTATTTTTTTTTGAACCATTACAATCATGGAATTTGCTTCTTTGTTTTGCTGATTATAGTATTGCTTTAATATTTGAAATTGATTTAAGTTTGAAATTTGGAATGAGTTGAGATTAAAAATTTGAAATGAAACTGAAAAAGATAGTAATGGAAATTCATCGAAAGAGAGAGGTCCAATTTGTTCTTAGAAGAGTGTGATGAGCATCACAAGAGTGTCGTGGTGATTGTGGGAGTAAATTGTTGAAATATAAAAAAAAATCATCTCTACAAAGTTGTTATTTTCATCTTTTATTGTTTATGTTTTTATGGGTTCAATTGCTTAAGATGAAGATATTTCATGTTGATGAACATTTGAGCACAAAGAAGAGCATGGCGGTGAGGATGAATTGATTTTTTTTTTATTAAGGGCAAAAATGTCAATTTATGCAAAAGCATATTAAAACACACATTCATACATTGAATTCAAATTTCATATAAGATATTTCTGAAATTAATCTGGACAGTTGATATTTCTCAAATTAATATTTAACGGCTATTAATTTTGTATGCACTTGGTGGACGACTTGAATTTTTGGTCCATGCTAGAATTTACATGATTTGATTTATTTATTTGGGTTAAAACGGCGTCATTTGACCTGAGCGTGGTGAACACGGAAAAGTCGGCGAGGAATTGGGAGGGGGTTAAAAAGCAAATGCAAATGAGAAAGAGTGGACCCCCTTCAGCCCCATCTGTCGGTAACTCCCTCGATTTCCTTGCCTGCTTCAAACTTACACGCCCTACGAGGACAACCCTATCCTTCCCTTTTCTTTTTCAAACTCTTTATTTTTTTATGGTATAATTAATAGATAATTTTATTTTATAAGTAATCTGATTATTTTTTTGATATAAAAATATATCTTTAGAAATAGATAAATCTTAAAATAAATTTTAATATCTTAAAAAACTAATCATTCACTTTCAATTAAGGAATATCTTCATTAAAAAAAATCTACTACTCCTTAATTTATTTTGTATTTTCACTTTAGAAGAGTCTTTTATTTTAATTCTATTTTTTTATTTACAAGATTCCATCAAGTTAAGTTATAGTCAAACTAATGTCATGTTAATAAGAAAATGTTAGCGCACCGATTAATGAGTAAAATAACAAAGTTTTTTTTTATTAGAATAGTAAAAATGTATTTTCTAGAATTTTTAAATAAGCTTTTATATAATTTTTAATAAAAAAATCTTATTTTTAATTCCTAAATAAGCTAAGAAATCCTAGAATTATTCATTATTTTTTTTCAAAATATTTGTCATTCTAAATTATCATACGTATACTAATAAAAATAAATAAATAAAATTTAGATATCTTTTTAGTCATTATAATTTAACACTTTTATGCTTTTGGTACTTGCAAAAATTATATTTTTTGATTTAGTCTTTTGTAAATTATATTTATTTTATTTTTTATTCTTATGACTCTTCATATATTTTTTTTGTTAAAAGTGTTATCTAAAATATTTTATTAATTAAAACAAAACAAATAAATTTGTATATATCAAAAGCAAAAATAACTAAATTATAAAAAAAATTAAACCTAAAAAATTAACTTAGTAGTATTGATATTACTACTATTTTAAAAATTTAGCGACATTATTTAGGAATATCAGTAGAAATCAACATTGGTTGAAAAATTAATATAACACTTATTTTGATGTAATATATTATAATTGTCACACTTATTTTAAAATAAAAGAAATAATTTATTACTACCATAAAACAATAACACGTCAACAACAGCAGCTGGTAGCCTGCTACTAATAATAAATAATAAATAGTCTTTCCTATTATCGGGCATCTCATACCTCAACTACTCCTCTGACTCACTTGTTAGTCTTCTTTTAGCTTTTGATTCCTTTTTCCTCTTAATAATTTAAACCATCATTATGTCTATCTTCCTGACTATAAATTATTGCCTACGCCCCTATTGATTACTCACAATTCTTCTTTCCTTTCACCTCTCTTTATATATATATATATATATATATATATATAAGAGACGTAACAAGAAAAATATTTCAAATAGTTTTTTTAAAGATAATAGATATTTTAAGAACACTAATCAATAATAAAAATAAAAGCATAATATTAGATATTACTATCTTCATTTTTCTTTATAAATCACTTAAACAAATTTACACCGATAAAATAAGTTTACTAAAATCCTTTAACAGTTTTTTTTACTGCATCCTTTAACAGTCTTAAAAGTTTTAAAAATTGTTTGAAATTTTCAAAATACCTTATTTAGAAATTCATTTATTCTGCTAATTTTTCCTTCATGTCTGTTATATATTTCCTTTTACTGTCAAAACAATAATAGTATTTGTTTATTAATATTAGAATAGTGAAATACATTTATTTGTCACCCGATTAACAAAAAATAAGAATTATCAAAAGTAGACTGTGAAAATTATTCAAAAATTATTTGTGACGCGGAGTACTAACATGTGACCCGATTAACAGAAATAAGAATTATTCAAAAGATAGATATTATTTTATCAAAAGCATGAGAATCATTTAACACTTTATGTTTAAATAATTAAAAATTCAAGAGAATGCATTTATTTTCTCAATTATTAACCGTTGATTGACCTAATTAAGAAACACGTACAATTTATAATAGTAATATCCGCGTACAATAGTTTTCGTTATGTTTTATATATGCTTTTATTCCTTAAAAAATATGTTTGTATATGTTGCAGGCCATAATTATTATTATATTTTTAGGACATCTTTTTAGTGTCTAATTCTAAACAGAAAAATTAGTCAGCCCCTTTATTATTAAGATAGTAAAAAAAAATAATACAAGTATTGACAATGTTATTTTCAATCATGATTCACGTTTAATCTTTATAATTGTTGCAAATATTAATATACAAAATAAAATTTAAAACTATCAAGATAAAATATTAATTTTAATTAAAAATAACTATAGTTTATAATATTTTATTTGAATCTTGTCTATTTTAAAATAAAGTAGCTAGAAAGTGTTTGCATAAATACACCATCATTTATGTACTTGTTAACCGTTGATTGACCTAATTAATAAATCCCGCGCCCTTATTTGTCGTTTAGAAGAACAGTTTTGTTATTCTACTTATCTATACTCTTAAATGTTGAAGACAATAATAATAATAATAATAATAATAATCATAATAATTTTAGTCATATTCTTAATTTCTTCATTTATTTTTTCAATATTTGTAGATTTATTTTAAATTGGAGAGAAATAATAATTAAGAAAAATATATTGCAGGAAATTAGAAAATAATTGAATATGAAAATGCGATTTGCATTTTTAATATGTATTTAACCTTAAAACATATATACTAACATGATTTAAAATATTTGTGGAAAACTCAGTTTTCATTTAGAATTCAAATTTGATTATAATAAAACTGACACAATATGTAATATTATAAAAATAATTTTCCATGCATGTCCCCTATTTTTTTTTTAAAAAAAAAAAGAAATCATATATACCTTTAGTATAAAAAGTCAAAAATATATTTTTTAGTGTAGTTATTACAAAAATTAATAATTTTTCTATATTTTGAAATTTACGATTAGACATTAATATAAATAATTACACAACCAATACATTTTAAATAAATTTATTGTTGTATCTTTTGTTATAGTACATGGGTATCTCAAAAAATATTTCACGAAGTCAAAAGAAATGACTTTTAATTTATGGTCTCACTTTAACGTTCAAGAAAACATCTTTCTACATTGATGTAAATACAATAACCGTTGACAGACCTAATATATAGAATTTATATCTTCTCCCTTTATACAAAAATGCCATTGTATGTTCCTTAATTTGCTGACTGAATTTGCACCTTGATTTTCCAATTTTATTATATATTTTATCTTTATCTGAATTAGAACTTAGAAGTAGTATTGAATGTAAAGCTAGGATCTACGCGAGGGGAGGTGCACATAGATACCCCTCTGGATGACACCATCATCCACATCACGCTCATTTTCACTAAATCATATGGTCGGTCTCGGTTTTCTGGAAGTCGTGGGTAGTACTAGTAATAGGTACAGTCAATGCCTGTACGAGGACATAACACATCATCTGCCAAATCCAACGGTGGATTTCAATGAGTTCAGCAACTTTCACTGTTCATTCACACACAACACAACACAACTCACCTTAATATTTGACTCAGAATTCAAATTCTAAGTATAAACTCACATTCAATATCTAATAACAACAAATTTGTTACTTACAATTAAGATTATTTCATTAAAGAAGTTGCTGTCTTTAGAAATTTATCTCTAATGGAAGAGAAGTCAATTTTATACACAAATTTTGTACTTTCTCCTGCATCTTGAGAAATTAATATTTAATTTGTAACACTAATAACATTGATATAAATAATAGTGACTTGTATTTATTAAGGAAATGATTTAGTGTTTGATTTTTAATTTTAAATATAAAATAGACTATATTAAAAGAGAAATATTAAAATTATGTGTAACGAATATTAGTGATTCTTTCGGTACTACTAATATCACGGATGTTCAGAAAAAAAAAAAAAAACTTTAAAATTCTCAAATAGGAGATACATCGAGTTAAAAGAAAGAAAAAAAAGTCTTTAATTAGAAAGAGAAATTAAGAATGGGTGCATGGGGTCGTGGTCATTTCTGGAAGTGAGAACCGAGCTGGTAGGGTCTACCCTGCACCAATCCTTTGTCTTTTTTGACGTTGGCTTTCCTCTCCTCCTTTATTTTTACTCTTGTTATAACCCCCCCTTCTCTCCTTTCTCATATCATTCTCATTCACCCATTCATCATCACAACCACAATACTATCTTCTCTCTCTCTCTCTCTCCATGTCTCTCTCAGACCCCCCTTGAAGATAGCCGAGACTCATGGGGGAGGGATATAGAGTAAAAAGAGAGTAATAGTGAGTGAGTGAGTGAGTGAGCCATGAAATTAACAAATTAAACCCTCTCTCACTACCTCTTTCTGAGCGGTTCAACAAGAAAAAAGGGCCATTTGGGAAGGAAGCTTTGTCTTTTGAGGGGAATGTTGTCTGGCTCGAGGACCCTTCTTCATCTTGATCTTGTGTAGACTACTATGCTTGTGGTCAAGAAATGTATAGTGTTGTCGGACCAGGCTTCATTCCCCCCAATTATATGCTTCCAAATTCTTTTTCGACCGAAACCTTGGTATCCTCCGGCCGAGGACCAGAAACACCGAGATTCATCCGAGGTTTACATCTTTTAACAGATATTTTTTCATACATACATATGTGTGGAATCAAACCATGACAACATAGTAACATACTAGGTTTGTTGGCCTCCCCCTCTCTATTGTTTTTTTTTTTTTTTTTTGGAATTTATGGATTAGTAATATATTTTTGTTTTTTTCTTAAATATAGGCAGATCTGAGTCGTGGGGTTTTGTTTTTGGATGAATTAAAGATGTTGGTAGTTTGCAGATTGGTGTAATGATGAAGCATTTTGACCCCGGGGGGGTTTCACTTGTGCGCAAAAGGTTTTCATCATTACTTCCTTTTCGTTTCTTTCTTTCTTTTTCTCTGATCAAGTTATGATGGTGTTTTTGTTGTCAGGGGTGTAACTACCTTTTTCTTCGTTCATCATTAGCCAGAGATCTTCTCCCAATTATGTTTTCCTGTATCCGATCTGTCTGTTTCTGCCATGTTTTCTCAGATCTGGCCACCTTTGAAACTCAGCTAAACATTCTCCTTTTTTTCAAGTCCCTCCTCTTCCTCCCCCTTAATATTTTTTTCATTCTACCTTTCTCTCTCTACCTACTTTCTCTCTCTCTATTTAGGGTTTCCTGGCCTATGTTCTGTCTCTAATCTCTACTAAGTTTTATTAATGTGATAATTAAGCTAGTCCTTGAGTCTTAGATTTTTGTTTTTGTGAATACCTCGAGTCTTAGATGAAGAAGAAGCAAGTGGATGACACCCCTTTTACTTTTGTTATTATTTTAATTATTATTATTATTATTATTATTATTATTATTATTATTAATTAGTCATTTCACCATTGTCAAACCATGTGGTCAAATCGAGGCTTAATTTGATTAAATGTGCCATCTGTTACCAGAATGAACATTTATAGTGTCAAGAGCCCTGTAGACTCTGCCCTCTCTTTATTGGATTTTAGTGGTCAAGCATTTGTTTCTTAATTCCTCTTTATTATAAGACACAATCAATGCCTTTAATGTGATTTGTTACATCTTAGTAAATTGATAGATCCTTCAACCTGTTCTTGTTATTGTGGGTAACATTTAGCTACCATCTAATGCTGGATTTAGTAATGTCACACAGATCTATACTTTTTTCTGTTTGCTTTGTCATTCGTTTTCAGTTCAATTTGTAACTAAAATGGATAGATCTGAGAGCTGATGATACAGAATAGGATCAATTTTTCTTGTGGGTGCTGCTGAACAGTGTAAGTTTTTCAATGGACAACTTTAATTTTTCCCTGGCTTTGATATCTCACATTTGATAGCTGAAACCCTAATTTCCTGCACAATCAAATAAACAATGTACAAGATGCTTCCTTTTGTACTGTTTAAGTTTCGATGTTAATTAATCTATTGGCGAGAAGAAACAAAAAGAAAACAAAAACTCTATCATTTATAGTTACAGTTCTTCAAGGATAAGGTAATTAGTTTTTTCATCAAGGATAATAAATCTTGATTATCAGTTTGGGAAACATTACAATTGTGCATTTTAGCCCTCTGAGTTCTCACTAATCATAGAAGCAACAAAAGAATATGAATGTTTGATGAATGTGCATTGTCCCAGCCGGCCTGCCTCACTGCAGTGTTACTGTTAGTAAGCTTTTAGTTTGTTGTTATTATTATTATTATTATTATTATTATATGCTTAATAATTTGCAATGATGGGAATCAATGATTAATTATCTAACAAAAGAATTTTGTTGGGGTCTCTTGTATTTAACTTTTTTTATAAAAAAATTTGCCTAGTTTTCTTCATGAGCACAGGGATGTGGAAGAGACTACAGCTTCATATTAAGTTCGATTCAGAATAGAAGACAAAAAGGGTCTGCACATAGCTAGGGGCATTGGGGAACACGAATGACATAATCACAGCGCTCAATGCTCATACAGCACCACTTTTCTTTATCACCATTGTTGTTCACATTCATATTACTTGCACGCAAATGTGTACACTTTATTATTTTCAACGCAACCAATGTATCCAAACTCTCTTTAATTACTATAATATGTTCATAAAAAGTAAATAAAAAAAATCTTACTATAATAATATTTGAATTTTTGTTTTGATCTAGAAAATATGACCTCGTGAATTGACATAAAATTACAAAAGACCATAGTATGCTTGGAATATATTGTCCTTTTTTCTTATCAAATTTATCGGGGTAAAAGTTTTTTTCATTTTGACTATGCGTGATCTCACTCTGTACCTTTGCTTGTTTTTTGTGTGTGTAGAATTCTCAAGCATAAAAAGTTGTGAAATTCAACTCGATCTTAATTAATTCCATTCTTTTTAATTAATGTGAATGGTCTTTGTGATTAAAGGGATTGATTGTAGTAATTCTACTTTATGAATATGTGAATGCTGTCTTGTAAAGAATTGCTTTTGGGAAATTGGAACCTTTTTGACCTTTTGTAAAGTAGCATAAAGTTGAATCCCTTGGGGGGGGTTTGCTTTGTGTTTTCCCATGCATGATATGCTTGAGAGGGAGAAAGAGAAACTGCTGGGTCATGCTTGTTGAATTCCCATACAGCTTTTAAGGTCACAGATATAACTTTTCCACGAATAATTGGAGGGCGAATAAAACTAAGTCCCCAAAAACATTTTGGAGCCTTTGTACTACTATTTGGATAGGAATTGTTGAGGACCTCTCTCGTAGTTTTTCCATGCATATATACATATAGACTAAAAATGTTAACCACTGTACTTCTACTATTGATTAAAGAAAAAAATTATGGTGATATATAAAATTATGTTATTTATGAATTTTCTTACACTTTTCAATAATTTTTACAATAAATATTTTTTATTTTAGTTTCTTAATAATATCCTAAAACACTAGTTAACAAGACCCATACATAGATTAATTAGGTATACCTTCTAATGAAGTGATTGCCCACAGGTAGGGTATAGCATAATTAGACCCCTTTGACACATTCTAGTGGGATCCAGAGGCGACTTTGGATGTGCTTTTTCTTCCTAATGGACCCATTCATCCGTCTAAGTAGGAAACAAACATGTGCCATTGCTAGCTCTATGTGTTTTAACAAGTTTAATAGCTATATAATATTAATATTGTAAAAAAATGACACTCTCAACTCATAAAAAATCATCGATGGTGTGATTTTCAGAGGTTATTACTATAAAAATCAACAAATCTATAATATTAGTAATTAATAATTTATGATTGAATAAAAATATAAAATATAAAATATAAAATTATTTTACACTCACTCACAGTGCATATATAGTCTATTTATCTCTTTTTTAACTCCTAAATGGTAGATTGGTAGTACTAATCAATCAATTGAGAATTGTGGTTAAGGTGTTAAAATATCCATTTGCATCTTATGACTCGGGGAAAAAAGGTGCAATTTGTATGTTGCTAACTAAGGCCCATTAGGTTTAAATACCAAAAAGAAAAGAAAAGAAAAATAAAAGGTGTCTTCTCTCTAATTTCACTACTACATACTACCATGGTGTCCTGGACTTGTTGAGAAACAACGAATACTTGGAGATGAAAGATATAAATAGAAAAAGCTTCAAAGAAAATGGATGCGAATTATCTACGCGAATCATTCTTTCATTATCTATTGTAAAATTTTCTGTAAATTCTTGTAAAGATACAAAACTCGCAAAACACTTTGTATACCTTGAGAGAAAAAACTAAAAGTGTTAAGTGATATATCCATCTATTAAACGATCATACTTTAGTCAGTGAGTAATCTTCAAACAAATTTTGTTGATTTGTTTAGAGTCAACAGTGACTTGATAGGACACAAAGAATACTAGGTTTAAGTCAAGTTTGGATAAAACTTGCAAGTGTAAGAGACAAAAGTGATAATAAATGATACTTGTAACTTTGATAAGTTAATGAAAACTTGGTGGTTACTAAAAATTGTACATAGTCTTGAGATTAAAACGAACTAGTATAAATTATGTGTGCTTTCTTATTAAATTGACATAGAATTTTAAATTTGTTTTTAAATTTTACATCTTCTCTTTTAAAAAAAAATATTTTTTACATCGTCTGATCTATATTTATCAAACAATAAATGTGTTTTATAATCTTAAAAAAAAATTAAATTTTTAAAAACACAATTCAATCCATTTCTTGTATTATTATAATAGATAATAAATTAAATGGATAATGCTAAAAATAAATAATATTTACTCAAAATAAGTGAGGTAGCATAACTTTTAATATTTAGAAAAATAATAATATATTTACTCTTTTAGCCTTAAAAAAGTGCAAAATATAATTACTCTTTTAACCTTAAAAAGATCGAGAAAATTGAAATTACAGAATTATCCTCACTTTTACTTTTATAAATATTATTATTATTATTATTATTATTATTATTATTATTATTATTATTATTATTATTATTATTATTGAATACGGATAAGATTAGGTACTAAGGACACCTTCAGTGCTAGGATCTTATATGGGTTTCTTATTAACTTTTGGTGGGTCCTCTTTTAAGATACGGTTGTTTATATAAGATGCTCAACTTAAATTTAAGCACTCCAGGAAAGAGAAAAAGTAAGAAAGGATGCCAGGTAAGATAAAGAGCTCCTCCTAAGATACTGCATTGTAGATGCCCTAATGTACTTATACCGAACCTCTTAAAATTTGTGGATAATTGGTTCATAGTGGACAATTATCCTATCTATCATACGTCATTTTTGTTCATACCCATCGAATGTTAGTGAAATTATCATCCCTATATTCCTTTGCTTTTATAGATAGATCGATAGAGAAAGAAATTAATAGAAAAGAAAAAAATAACTAATGGACAAAGAAATAAATATAGATATTTGACAAGAATAACATACTACAGAAAGGAAAGCGATAAAAAAAATATATGGATAAAAAGAAAAACTATCTACTCTTTTTTATCTATAAAAACTTATAGTAATTCTCTAAACCATTAAGAAAAAAAGGAAATAATCTCTTTATATCCTTGAACATAATATAAATTAACCTATGTGTTTCTTCATTAACCCCTGTATTGGATTTTCTCTTTATTTCCATCTGAGATACATAATTTATTTTCCTAATTGCCATGCGTAGTGTTGCGGCCTTGTATCTGCTAATTTTCTTGGCGTGTATATCCACGGCTGGTCTACTCATTATAGCGTTTGTCTCAAATAACCATTCTACAGCTTTGGGTTTCCTGTTGGGAGCTTTCTTAAGTTTTATGCTACTAGGGGTTGCAGGTGATGGTGTGAGTAATTCACGTGATGATGAGAGAAGAGAATCTCAAAGTACACTAGTTAGAAGTGTTGAGTCCCATGATACGTACACAAAGTTCTCTTCCCACAAAAAGGGCTCAAGGGGAACCTTGGCAAGACCAACAAGTATTTTCTTTTACCCAGAAAGAACATATTAATTGCTAGGTTGACTATTAGAGCCTTGCCCCCCTTCTATATCCTTTCAAGGGAATGAAACTCCTGAATGCTGTTCTATTTGCACAGAAGAATTTAAGAAATGGGAATTAATTCCACCATTTGGAGCGTGTGTCCATGAATTTCATTCGTCTTGCATTAATTCTTGATTACTTGATGAAAAAATTACTTGTCCAATTTGTCGTAAGAAATTGTCAATCTAGGAAGGTTATTAGTTGTTGGTTGCTCTTGTGGGGTTGTCATTAATTAATTTGTCAAATATTTCGCGGAGGAACATGAAGCATATGACGTTGTTCTGTTCTGCAGCATGTGAAATCTCAATGAATTGCAACATGCATGAATTTTATGTGTTTCAATTCTCATATTAGAATGAATTTTGTAGCTATCTACCCGTGGTTTTGATTGTTTATTACGACTTTGCCGTATTCTCAACGTGGAACTCATATTTCACTATGATATCTCTGCAGTAAATTATAAACTTTAAAGAACGTAATAAAAGTATATGTTTTACAATTATATGTTTCTTTGTTTTGCCTCGCTGGTGACTTGACGTTATTCGATCAATACTTTTCAATACAAAGTACAAACACTTCATGTGATGTATGTTCTACCAGGCAAATCAAAAATAAAGACACTGACTTAATAGTCAATCATTACAATGATAACAGAATTTGCGTGTAGGAAGCTACTATTGCCACTATCAGCACTGTTAGCACTACTCAGAGCATCTTTAGTGCAAGATCTTAAACAAAGATCTTGAACTTAAGATCTGATCTTCATTAGATCTCCCAATAAAAGAGTTGAAGAGATCTCCACCATGGAGGATGAGTTCTTGTGGAAGATCTCTTAAGTTCTGCACATTGTTCAAAAAAGAAAAAAGTTTCTTCATTTTTTCTCTCTCCTTAAGATCTCAAAATGAGATCTACCATTAAAGAAAAAATGAAAGAGATCTTAAGAGATCTTTAATCCTATTTGGCATTATGAGGTCTATCAAAAAATAGTCTAAGATCTCAATTTAAGATCTACCACTAAAGATGCTCTAGGTAAGTTTTAAATATATAGCAAGTAAATCGTAATATCCATTTTAATTGATGTGCATTACGATTTAATACCAAAAATTTGGTCCCACACATATAGGAGAGAATCGTGGAAAAAAATTAGGAAAGAGAAAAAAAAAATATTTTTATTTTTTAAATTAAATAATAAAATATTATAATATCCTTTATCTTTTTTTGCACCCCTTATTGTTTACAATTTTTAATTAATTATAAATGCAAGTTACATTTTTTAAAGAAATTAAATTAATTATGATATAATTTATCTTTTTTTTAATAATAATCAATATGTTTTTGAATTAATCAGATAGAAGATACTATTAATAAATGTAATCAAATTAATTATTATATAAATTATCTTTATTAATAGTAATCAAACCAATTTATGATATTAATTACTTTGCACCATAATTAATTTGATTACTCTTAAAAAAAGTAATGTATGTTGTTATTAATATAATTTGTATCATAATTTATTCAAGTAAAAAAGGTAATTTATATCTAAATTAATTATATTTTTTTTGTAAAAATTTAATGAAGTGGAAATATGTTTCTTTTGATTAAAGAGGTATAAAAAATAACATAACAAAATCATGATTTAATTAACAAAATACACAACAGAAGTATCATTTACAAAATACATAAATCAATCATATTTCTATTATGTATTTGTTTATTTTTTCACTCTCTCTTACATAATACAAACATGATTATGTCAAGTATTTTGTCAACGGAATCATGTTTTCCTGACAAGAATATTTTCCAAAAAAAAAAAATAAAGCCCAGGGAGTAGTGTCAATAGTACCTCCCTTACTTATATCAGTTAAAAAATCTAAGCCCAATGTAATCCGTCAAATGATCTAGAAACATTATGGGCTTGTTTAGAATAAATTGTAATGGATCCAGGACCCCTTGCACCCCGCAATTTTTTTTTTATTGTTTTGACGATTATTGTATTGTATTATTTTTCTTTTCAGATTTTTACAATTACGATTATATCGACCGTATTTATCTATAACATTCCACAATATTAAAAACAAATGACAATTGCGACGAAATTTAAATCCTTGCAAATAACAAAATATTTAGCGATTTTTTTAATCAAATACCACTATTACCTTCTCCATTTTGCATCGAGTATGTTCGATGCACATAGACGTCATGACGTACATCTTATAGTCTGAGTTGAGTTACTGCGATGATGCCATTTTTTTATCTTTTTTTTGCACTTGAATCAGTCTCATAGGCATAGAAATAAATATCACATGTGCTTAATTGGATAAATAATGTGTATATCATTGGACTTTAGTATTATGTGTTGATTTAAGGATCTTAGATGGTTTTTGTTTTTATTGAAAGCACAATGTGTGTAATTACACGTGTTACATTCTTGTACGCTTGGTATATTTTCATGGCGCACTAAAATTACATTCTTTTGGCTGGTTTTGTGATCTGAATTCCTAATGCAGGATTGAGTATTTTAAAATTTTAGAGAATTCGAAATTCAGAGAAGCTAAAATGTATTAATTAAAATTATTTTATTTTTAAAATTTTGTGTTTGGATTAAAAAATTAAATTTCTTTATTTTTAAAATTTTGTGTTTGAATAAAAAAATTAAATTTCATCGTTTTTAAGATTTTGAACCTCATGCACAGATAGCGCGTGAGATGGGTGCCGTGGGAGTAGCGGAGGTCGACGTACTAGCCGGCGATAGACGGAGCAAAGAGTGGTGCGGTTAGAGTTTCTATAGAAAAAGAGAATTTCAATTTCTCACCTTTTAAAAGAAAATTCAAATTCCACATTTTTAATTGTTTAAAATTCTGTTTTAAAATTTTAAAAATTTAAATTCTTCATATAAAAACATCCAAACAATAAATTTTAAATTAAAGAATTTAATTCTCTGATAAATTATTTTTCTCAATTAAAATTCTCTATCCAAACACACTTTAATTGTTTTTCCGCTATTTGTGAGAGGGTTGTTCAGCCACACCCTACTTAGAGGTCAGTCTTTTTTCAAATTTGGCTGGTTTATTATGGGAAAGACCCATAAAGAACATTAATACTCAAGTCAAGAACAATTTTCAACATAGTACAATAAGTATAGGATCTAACATAACATAGTCCCAAATACCTATATCTATTTAGAGGGATGCCCTTGGAGACTAAGCTGCTCCTCACTTTCATATAGCAATGCTAGAATATTAGAGATACTTAACGTGAGGGGGGAGGTGGGAGTGTCGGCCCGGTGCCAAAATATCTTGACCACAAGTGGTAAAATTAAAGAGAGTACTTAATTAGTATGTTCCACAATTTAAGCTCAAAATTGCTTAACTTGAATATAAGTTTGTAATTTTTTTTATTAAAAGTGACATCTTATTTTGTTAACTATTATTTTTTTGTCTTTATAATTAAAATTTGAGACTAATTTTTATGTATTGTTTGTGTAAAAATTTTATATTATCAACTAATTACAAATAATTGGTGATATAATTTTTGTTGGAGATTAAGCTAACTTTTAAAAATGAATTAGACACAAATTTCATAATGTTTAATCTTGTAATTTTTATGTTTGGAATATTCAATCCTCCACAAGAAAGATATACATTGGAGATCTCACATTAACGAGTGATATAATTAATATAAGTACGTGACAATTCTCATCTCTCAAACTAGCTTTTAATGTTGAGCTAGTTCTTGTTTTCAAAATGACTTTTATCTCAATAAAAACTTGGATTTAGCCTCATTCATCTATTTGACTTAAGGCTGGAAGGTTGTGTATTCTTGAAGATTTTTGGTGGAGCTGTATGATTGAACCTGTGATTGATCGATTCCTTTGAATCAAGCCTGTGGTTCCTTCATTGGACTAAAATGAAGCAAATTATGTTGTAACCATTTCCCTGAAAATGAACACATGAATATCTTTTTTAAAACTCAAAACAAACATAAGAATACTACATTCTTAAGCGTATGTTATTTAAAATATTTTTTTAATGCATGAAATAAATATACTCTAATAGTTTTTTCTTTTTTTTAGGAGATATTAGATGGGTTAAATGGTTAAGGAAGAAGAAAAGGGAGAAAAAAATCATAAATTTGATTTCCCTGCTAAAACTAACAGACTAATTATTAACATTTATTTATAAAAAAAAGAGAAAAAAATTATACACTAATAATATATTTACACAACTATTCAATCTTAGTTCACTATATATAGTGAGCTCTATGGTAAACCCCTTCATCAATGAGCACTTCGGCTGACCCCGTGGTTAATTTCTTTTGGCCAAGTTGTTTAGGCTAATTTAGGACCGAGCTCAGACTAAGAAGAATCAGAACACAAAATCACGATCTATATAAAAAAATGATCCCTTACGATATGAGAAACCAACTTCACTATTATAGGAATTGCTCGTCAGTATGAGTAGATTAATAATACTCTTTTAGAAATCTTAGAAAGAAAAAAATAAAAGAACACCCTTTTGACTGTTCTAATCATAAATTATTTTTCGTCGTTTAAAGGTGGCTTGTGTCTAAAATATGTCTATTTTCAAATTTAATTTTTTAAGATAATTATTTTGAAAAATAAAATACTTGTTATATATAATGAGTTATGATTAAATAGTGTATAAATTATTTACCCTTAAAACTATATGTAATTTTCGGAAGAGTGATTTGAACTAAAAAAATGAATACCATGTATAATTATGAAATTTAAAAGTAGAAGACTTTTGTAGCTAGGCTACAATCCATGACGGAAGTCCCTCTCCCACTTGTAAAGAAAATAGGAGCTCAAAGTCCGAGTCATTCATATTTATCATTAAATAACCGACTTAAATCAATTTGGCAATGGAGTGTTCCACCTCACCTGATCCCCTTCTATGAATGATGACGTTTTTTGCCGCCATATACGCCAATACTGACCCATTTTCTCACATTGCTACATTTTGAGTTGATTTCTATCCACTACGTACTTGCAAATATAAAACCCCATAAACAATCATAGTTTTCCACGAAAACACTTTAGGTAGGAATCCAGCACAAACTTTTTTGTCTTCTGATGTTGGAGGAGAGTGAAGAAAACAATAACTTGGAATTAGAAGTTCCGGTTACAAATCGTCCCTACCCCCACCACCATCATAGAAAGAAAGTGTTAGCTAAAGATATACCAAAAGGGTTTTTGCCAATCAAGGTAGGGCAAGGTGAAGAGCAACAAAAAATTGTGATGCCTATTGTGTACCTCAACCACCCTTTGTTTTCTCAGCTACTCAAGGAGGCAGAGGAAGAGTATGGTTTTGATCAACAAGGAACCATAATTATCCCTTGCCATGTGAAGGACTTTAGGTACGTTCAAGGCCTCATTGATAAGGAGAAGTCCTCCCAACACCAACACCATGTCATAAGCTGTTTTAGGCCTTCACGTTATTAATTAACAACATCTCACGTTATTTACGGTGTTATAACAACATCTCACTCACACACACACATGCATGTTTCTTGTTCATGGATATGACCAAGCGATATATAGTTAACTATTGTCAATCCATATATGAGCTAAGATTGGGAACGATGATAATTATGAAGTTTCTTGCGTGCATTTGTAATTTGTTTTTTTTCCAATTTGTATTAGCAAATGTAATATGGAAAGGGAAAGAATAAACTGATTTCCTTTTTATCTTGTTTTCCCCGTATCCCTCTCCACACTTTCTTGTGAAGATGAACTTAATGGGAATATAATTTATTTATCATTAATTGTGGACTGAAAATTACAGCCGGTTAGTGATAGATAGTTTGGATAATTTGTACAAGTTCTTTAAGTTTGAATCAATTATTGTCATTACATTAAAAAAAATTATCGTAGCTATATATAAATCCAGAATGCTAAATATTTTTCTTTCGTGTGAAGTTTTTTTTTTATTATTGACAAAGAAAAATCTTGTATATAAATATTACGTACCAAACAGATACAAAGTCAAGCAACACCACAATACAAAAACCTTCCCCCGCAAAACGTTACGATCATTTATGATGAAGGCTCATATAAATGAAAAATAACCCAATGAGAACCAAATCAACTATAATTACACTCACCGTGCCCATCTCACTGATCCAGTGATCCTTAACACCTGAAAAAAACTGCAACACCTATAGAGAAAAAAACATAGAATGTAGAAGTAGAACCACCCAAACAACACCGTAAATACAAGTGTCTGATTTTATTTTTTTTATAATGGTACAAGTGTCTGAATTTCTTCTGCTTAAAGTAATTGGATAAAAATCATAAAATCAAATAAAGAATCTTGAGAAAAATAAAGGTCCAGCCTAATTGCTAATGTTCCTATTTGTGCATCTCATAAATCATTCAAGTATATGGCTCCTATTACGGATTATTAAAGATTAGATGAAACGTTAACGTCTGAATATATATTTGAATTTGCTTGAAATAGAAGTGAAATAGAAGTAATAAAGATGTAGATGGAAAACTACTAAACACGGGCGCGATGGATTTTAGTTAGGATAACTTAGAATTTTCATCCCTTAATTTCTTAAATTTATGATTTTAGTTTCTTAAGATTTTAATTGTATTTTTTTGTCTCTCTGATCTTATAAATTGATGATTTTAATCCTCCAAACAGATTATTAATAAATAATTTTAATTAACTGAGTTATTAAGTTAATTATAAATTAATCAAAATGATTAATTATTAAAAAATTAAATTAAAAATATTAATCATAATTTTTCATAACACTGTTTATTATCTTCTTCACCAACACCTCTTTTATCTCTATTATTACACGTGACTATATCAGCAATAACTATATTAGGGTTAATAGTTTTTTATTAAAAAATTAATGATTAATAATTTTTATTTAATTTATAATTAATTTAGTATATCTAATAATAATAATTATTAATTAATAATCTATCAGGAAGACTAAAATCATAAATTTATAAAATTAAGAATACCAAATGTTACAATTAAAAATCAAGATCCAAAATCATAATTTGAAAAATTAGGAAACAAAAATTGTAATTTAATCTTTTAATTATGCACCATTAATTTTCATACTAGATGCACAAATTTTATCATTAACAACATGTATTATTTTTCATTACAAATTAATTATATTGTTAAAAAATTAATGGCCATTGGAGCACCATTTTTCAAAATTATGGGCAACACGTCATAGAGGAAATTAATAAAACATGTTTACTACTAATTTTTCGGCAACTAGCAAGATACCTTCCCCACATTTTCGTTTTTCTTTTGTTAGCCAATACAGTTATGTTTATTAAAATCTTTTCGAGCGTGGAATTGAGCAAGGTGCATTACGCTTTTGATAAGTATTTTTTGAGATACATCTCAAAGTTATTATAACTGCAAAAAGAAATACATAAAAAAAATATTCCAATTTTTACAATGTCCAGCAGCTCTGCACCCTTTCTTGATTGCAGATGCTGTAGGAACTGTGTATCTTAGATTTTATTTTATTAGTTTCTCTTTGTTGTTGTCGTTGTTATATTGATAAAAAAAAGGCTCAAATAAAAGTTTGTTGAGATTGAAAGTTTAAAATATTAATGAGAAACAAGAAAGTAAGATTCAAACTTGAATAGAACGAAAGAAATAAAAAAAGTGTGATGAGGAAAGGATCAATGGGATGATTGATTACCAAACTTTGATTATATGCTTGAATCCCGGCCAATAACAAAACATATACCAAGACACTTGAAAGCCTAATTGATATGTACTGCATACATATTTACATCCTCTTATTTTTATTTATATATATATATATATATATATATATATATATATGAGGATGTAAATATGTATGCAGTATATATATATATATATATATATATATATATATATATATACATGTGATTATATACATTCCAGCCACCCACTTTAGACCAAGTACCTTGAATCTCTTAAAAAGATTAATTGGCATTCAAAATCAATAGTATTCAAAATTATGGTATAGTACGTAGTAGTAATATATATATTAATAACATATTTTAATAAATATTTTTTACTTTTAATTTGTTAGCCAATATCTGTATAGGGTATTGATTAACATTTTTTTTTTGACATAACTGCTGATATTATTAACCAGAATCAGAATCCAAAGGCAAATTGTCAACAGTTACAATGCTAGTTAACTGAGGTTCATACCAATTTTCCACAGAAAGAGAAGCTGCAGCCAAAACCTCTCCATAATGGTTCCTGCAATACCATATTACCCACAACATCTCGCATAATCTTGCCAAAAATTCAGCATCATTTATCAATAAGCAAGACTGGAACCATTCAGCAAATGTTGTGCCTTCCTGGATATCAAACCTCGCCCCTAAAGACGAAGCAAACCATATGCATTTGGATTCAGAACAGTCTAATAAAGCATGCACAGTAGTCTCAATCGATTGGCCACATCTAGGACAGATATTTTTTTTCCAGATTACTCATGACTGGGAGTGCATTATGACATGCTCTTCAAACCAGATTTAAACACTTTGGGACAGCTTTTATTTTCCAAATGATACCCCAAATGTTACCCGGGTACGAACTAGAGGACAAAGAGGATGTATGATTATCATCTAGTGCCTGATAATAACCAGATTTTACTGTGTAGATTCCATCATCAGCAAATTTCCACATAAGGCAATCATCCATCCTGGTTCTTCTCAAGGGAATAGAACAGACTTCCAGGCAAGTGGATTCAGAGAACATGCCTCTCATTTTGTCACACACTGGTTTGAATCTGGAATGATTATGTCAGAAACTGTTTGGGATAGATCAATATCTGGATTCTAATCCCAGTGAATAACATTATCAAGAGAGTTTGGGATCCATTTGTCCCTCCATATATTGACAGACTGTTGGAGCATGGCAGAGGGAAAAAGACTGAAACATAAAAGGGTAACAAGCTATGCTGTAAAACTGATCAGACTGAAGCAAAAACAGAACAGATGATATATCAGACTGAGCATCAGACTGAAGAAAACAACTATCAGACTGATGCTGTCAGACTATGACGCTATCAGACTGAAGCCGAAATAGCTATCAAACTGAGCAACGATCTGATCAGACTATGCAATCAAACTAAAGCTCAAGACTATCAGACTAAGCGGAAACATAAAAGTAGTGAAGAAGAGAGGAACAAAACCAGAAAACATAAACGTATAGGAAGAAGAGAGGAACAAAACTGCTTTGATGTATTTCAAGTTTATAGTTCAGTTTTGCACAATATGAACTGATACAATAAGTTGTTTAAATAGGAAAGCTATGAAGCCCCTCATTGGGCAAAACATACAGCAAATTATGACAAAGCTAGACATCATTAGCCTGAACTACAAGTTGCTTTCTCTGAGCAAAAGCAAGCTTTGAACATAGTTGCAAGCAACCACAAAATCTGCAGAGATATCTTAATTATAACAGTAAGAGAAAAATCTCAACTTCCAACACAGACCTGCCATCACCAATTCTCCATATTGCTCCATGCTCCACAAGATCTTTTGACTGTCAAACACTACTCCAAGAGTAACTAGGCATATAAGCATTTTTAGCATCCAGAAGAGATGAGTTGGGAAAGTATTTTGCTTTCAAAACCTGCGTTACAAGGGCACCTTTGTTATCTCTGAGTCTCCACATCTGTTTTGGAAATATAGCCTTGTTGAAAGCTTTGATCCTCCTTTCTTCTTTGAATTTGTAAGCTTGTCAAAACTCAACCAATGACGCTTTCTTTTATCAGGCTCTCCCCCCAACAGAAATGGACAATCATACCTTCAATTTGTTGACACAAGTGGGAGGGCAGTTGAAAATAGCTCATGATGTAAGTCGGGAATGGCTTGGACTATTGACTTTATTAGAACCTCTCGGCCAGCTTTGGACAAGGCCTTCTCCTTCCACCCGTTGAGCTTCTTCCAGACTCTATCTCTAACAAATTAGAATACTTGGGCCTTAGATCTCCCAAATAAAGAAGGAGGGCCTAAATATTTTCCATGTTTTCTAACTGCTTTTACACCTAATAGCATTTCCAGCTCATGAATTCTGGGACTTAGCACATTTTGGCTGAAAGAAACCTCTGATTTCTTGAGGTATATCTTTTGTCCGGAAGCCTGCTCATAAGTGTCAAGAAGGGAAACCAACTGCAACGCTTCTTCATTGGTGGCTCTTGCAAAGATAAGGTTGTCATCTGTAAAAGGCAAGTGTGAGATAAGAGGGGCCCTAGGACAAACACTTAAGTCCGTGAAGAGCTTGATTTTCCATTGCCTTAGATAATAGAGCTGAAAAAGCCTCTGCACATAGTATGAACAGATAGGGGGCCGATAGATCCCCTTCTCTTAACACCCTTTGTTTGGGTGAAGGATTTTAGAGTGGAAGGAAGGAAAGAAAAATATTTGAGTAATAACACTTTTTTTGTTTGAAAGTTTTAATTTTTAAGAAAAAAATTTGAAGATTTTTAAAATTTCTTTTATTTCTTCCAAATCATTAAAATTGTTGTTCCTTCAATTTAGGAGTTTTTAGAAGGAAAAATAATAAAATTACTATTTTACCCCAACTATAAATTCAAAAATATATTAAAATATATTTTAAATATATTTTTACATTTAAATTATATAATTTTCACATTTAACATCTTATTAATTCTCAATTTCTCTCTTTTAATATATTTTTAACTTCCAAACAAGAAGGAAAGAACTTCCCTCATTTTTCTCCCTTTCTTTCCCCTCTCTTTTCCTTGAATATTTTTCTTTCTCTTCCCCTCCTAACTCCCAAACAAAGCCTTAAGGGCTTGAATTCCTCCCTTGGGATACCATTTATGAGCATAGAGAAAGACACATAAGTCACACACTAAAAAATCATATTTATCCACGTTTGTGGAAAACCCATATAAAAAAGAACCCTCTCCAAAAAGCCCCACTCCACCCTATCATATGCCTTAGAAACATCAAGCTTTATAAAAGTCATAAATCCTCTTTTACGCTTCTATTTTATGTTCATATATAGAAAGCACTCAAAGACAATAAGGGCATTATCTGCTATGAGTCTACCTAGCACAAAAGCACTCTGAGTGATAGATATGATGGAAGGCAGAATCAGTTTAAGTTTGTTGGCTATCATCTTTGTAATTAGCTTGAAGATGACGTTGCACAAACTGATTGGGCAAAATTCGCTTGAATGATTAGGCTTCTTCACTTTAGGGATAAGCACTATGAAAGTTTTGTTTAAGAGTCGAGGTATTGATTAACATTAGTGTTATATAAACGAAGAACAATTACTTAAAGAGGTAAATATTTTAAAACAAAATAAAATATTCAAAGAGAATCTATAAGTCGTTGATCCGAGTGATATTGGATTTGTTTTTCTTTTAAGTAAGATCTCGAGTTTGAACCTTGTGGATACAAAAATCATATTTTTTTACGGAGATTAGTCATCAGCAAAGTCGATGGATACTCCGTACCGATAAGCTATAACATGCAACGTTGTATTTTTGTAATTTTTTGTTCAAGTGATTTAATTAAATTGTAAGACTAATTAAATTTATATTTGAGTGCCTATAATTATGTAATGATCGATATGATGGTGATTTGCTTATATTTGTATGTGTTTAGTGAGTTTTTGGTGAGTTTGGGCCTCAAGAAAGATGAACTTGTGATGGTTAGTGAAAGGGTATGAGTTTAGCATGTACTTAGGTGTAGGAAGGAAAAACATTTTCAGTCCTATATCTCCCTAACCCTCATTTGTGTTAAAACTTTCTCTCTCAACACACTTATTTTCACAATTTTCTCTTCTCCAAGAAACCACAATTAGAGAACTCTGAACTTTGGTGTTGTGCAGAAAGAAAACTTATTTCTCCTTCCTTTAGTGGTTGTTGATTGACCCAAGGTGAGATAATATCCCTTTCTTCCTTTCTTTGAGTTCATTTTTCATTTTCCCTAGAGCAACAATGAACTTTCATGGAAAAGTTTGGTTTTAAGGGGTTCTAATTTTATTTTTGGTTGACTTTGGGGTTAATTTGATGTTGGTACAGTGTGCTTGTTGTGGGATTGAAGGAAAGTTCCTCACTTGGATCCAAAGCTCATTTATTTTTCCTTTCTTCTTCAAAGAGTCATTATCTTGAGTTTATGCAGGTAAGAGAAGCTTTATCTTTTTCAATGCTTAGATTGTTGTGGATTGGTGTCAAGGTTGATGGAAAATGAATCATGTTGTTAAAAATAGAAGTTTGGGCATTTGAGGTTTTGAGTTTCAAAATTTGGGTTGTTGATTATTTGATGAATATTGATCAAAAGTTCCTTTTGTGAAGAGTTTTGATGTTGTTCATGTATTTGGAATTGATGAGAAATAGTTTGAGTTTGAGTTTGTTTTGGAATGATTTGGAAGTCATGAGAGACAATCCTACAAAAAAAAAAATTGAAAATCTATAGAATTTGTGTCCAATGACTATTTTTTCATCATGACCATTTTCGCATTCAGCGTCCAATGATTAGTTTTGAGTCCAATGACCATTTTGAGTCTGATGATCAATTTTGAGTCCAATGACCATTTTGAGTCTGATGATCAATTTTGAGTCCAGTGACCAATTTTGAGTCTTATGATTAGTTTTGAGTCCAATGATTAATTTTGAGTCTAGTGATCGATTTTGAGTCCAATTACCAATTTTGATGTGGATGTAATTAATGTTTGTTTTCCTTGTATAAACTAATTATTTTGATATCTTAATAAATTTATGATGATATGTGATGTAGTTGAGATGATGTTATTTTATTATTAAGTTGACTTTATGTTAAGATCATGAGGTTCACATTCAAATGAGTTTTTGGTGAGTTTTTTGCAAGAATTCAAGGTGTTGGAATGTCTTGCTATGCTTATTGAACTATATGTGGGTTCATGAGTGTGATGAACGTATGAATGGTGAATCTATGATGTTGTAACCTCTTATGATATTGGGTTTGGTGAATGAATTTGTGATGATGTATAATATTGATATTTGAATGACCATAACATATATGCATTGATGAATGACATTGCATGTGAGTAGGCACGTAAATTGGGGGTGCTAAGAAGACCCTGAACCTAGTGTTAGAGTTTTTGTGGTGGCTAACACCAAATGGACCTATAGAATGGATGGGTGGACGAATTCCTAGATAGATAAAGGTCTTGCAAGCCTTATCGAGGTAAGCCACTATCCACGCTATTTTATTTTGGATAAAATTTCATACTTCTTCCACAAGATTAATTCAAGTCTCCCTATATGGTCAAATCTTAAAGTGTGATTATGTTAAGGGATGTACTTAGGTTAATCGCTCAAAGGTGAAATCTTCCGGGAGTAAATAGTCATCATGACATAACATGATACAGTTAGACATGTGTATTGATAATTGTAACTTAAGAATGATGTATTACTTTAGGAGTTGTATTAGTACATGACTATTGGAAAATGAAGGATTTCTATATCTGTTTGTTTAACATCTTGATCTTATATTTCTTTTATATGTTGTTTTCTTTTAAAATCAGCTTACCCTTGCGTTTTCTTTTGAACTGTGATGATCGTGTCTTTAATACAAGAGAAGATTACGATGTAGCCTCTAAAGAGCATGTCACTCATGGTTGATGTAGACTTGATGGTGGACTTAGAGGTGAGATTCGATCCTTCGTCATTTATTTAAGTTTTGTCTTAGTGGGAGCCAATTTAAGGTTTATGTATCTTCATGGATCTATGTTGTATCTATTCCCTTGTTGAGACCCTTGAGTTTTATTTGGAGATTTGTTCTTGATGTTTTGACGATGTAATGCCTTTGAGCATATGCACCTATATGTTTTACAATTCGAGGACCTATTTTTTAGGTGATGTTTATATGACATGCTTGTATGCATAAAAAAAAGTATGTGTATTTTCATTAATTAAACTAATTCAAGAGTTTTAAAGGGACTAAAAATGATTTTTTTTTTGTGTTAAAGCCTTAATGTTTCATGTAATTGCATTTGGGGGTCGTTATACACTTTAGGGATCAATGCTATGAAAGTTTTCTTCAAAGTCGAGGTATTGATTAACATTAGTCTTAAGTATTTAAACGAAAAATAATTAGTTAAACAGGTAAATATTTTAAAATAGATTAAAATATTCAACGAGAACCAACAAGTCGTTGGTCTGAGTGATATTGGATTTGTTTCCGTTAAACAAGATCTCGAGTTCGAATCTCTTGGATAAAAAAAACTATTTTTTTTACGAAGATTAATCATCAGTAAAGTTGATGAATATTTTTTACTAATAGACTATAACATGTTAAAAAAAATTCAAAGAGACATTATATGAGATAGAGTAGAGTAGTTTTTTATACCTGTAAATTTTTAAAATAGACCTAAATTTACAATCAAAGTTATAAATTAAGTATGAGACATATGTTATTAAAAATATTTCTTTTTATTCTGACTAACACTAAAAATGTGGATATAATCAAATGGAAAAAAAAAGCTTTACCCAATAAAAATATGTAGAGTATAATGATCATGAAAATTGAAAAATGGTATAGAATTGAAATTATACCTATATGATTTTATGTATATATGGTTTTACTAACCCATTCTTTTTATTCAGACCAACACCGGTTAATTAATAATTAAAAATTAAGTATGTTAATCTGTCTCTCTCACACACTTTTAATATTTATTTCAAATATGTAACATCGATACATAAAATTAATTAGACATAACTAAAAAAAGATTAATTAGACATAACATAACAACTGGTCAGATTTATTACTCTAAAAAAAAACTTGTTTTTCAAATGTTAGTTGATATGGACCAAACAAATTAGGTTAATTTACACCTTTGATATATTAATCTAGACATTAAATAGGTCATATTATATAGACTATTAATTGGTGAAAAACTTTTACCTACTCTAACTCTTTGCATGAGAGTAACATTTTCCCAATGTATAACTTTGAATGAACTGAAATCATCTTAATGAAAATAAAAATGACTTCAAAATGAGAGTAACTAGCTTTATCACGTGTTGTTAATGATTTATTATGTCATATTTATATAGTTTTTATCAATTTAATTATAATAATTTATTTCATTTTTCATATTTATTATTTAATTTTATCTCATATGCTAAATAAGTATTTCTTTCACATGAAAGTTAATATCATGAAGAGGCTCATCTTTATACTTAAGGTCATAAAAGATCATCATTTCAAAAGATTTTTTTTTGTATGACAAAAAAAAGTATATGACATTTTTTATTTGACACTCAACTAATTTATTTCTTATGTAATTGATCTATTTTGGAATAAAGTAATATTTCTAGTTATAACTCCATGATCAAGCCGGAGATCGAATCCCATATACTCTTACTAAGAGACTTAAGAGTGAGAGTGAAAATAGGTCAGACGGCCCATTGAGAATCGAACATCATATATCTGGTCTGTTTATTATAATTACTAGGTTTAGACTTTTTAAAAAGTTTTTAACTAAAAAGACCAAACTTTAAACGTAAAAAAAAAGTTTATTAGGTATGACAGATTGATCTATTCATATGATAAATTAATAATATAAAATATTTTTTATATATATATATATATATATATATATATGTTCATTTAGGCTTATTGGCATGTTTAGGCTAATTGGCCTAGTTAGGTATATTGACTTGTTTTATAGACTCTTATATAAAATAAGTCACAGAAATAGGCTTTCAAACCATACCAGACTTTTAAACGGATCAAACTAAGACTTAAAAAATGGTTTATAATAGATAAATAAGTCAAACTTAGACTTAATAATTATAATATAAATCAAACTAAGACTAAGTAAAATTAACATAGTAAGGGATAATAAGCATTTTTATTCCATAAATTTCACTTATATTTTCTTAAATATACTGTAAAAAAAAAGTATATTAAAAGTTGTTATTCACCTCTTATGTAGAATATCAATTGGTCTCTCTCTCACCCCACATTTGATGTGCCAGTTTCTTCCTTATCCCACTTTTTTGACTTTGCATCCCTCTTTATTCCTCACTCCTAATTATTTTTCTCTTTTTGTCTGTGCATGATGCAAAATCGTCACCAAATAGTGCGGGAGAGATAAAAATTATTTGGATAGACCATCAAATAAAAAAGAAAATGACACAACTTTTACTATAGTATATGGTAGACATTAGATAATACAATTCATCACTTGTAATCAATAGTATATATAAAATTGGGTTGTCCTCCCACCAAATACAATTACTCATATCAGCACATTAAACATTCTAACTTTTCTTCTTTTGTATTTTTACAGCATTCATTTTGCATTTTAAACACGGGCTGCGGCCCATGCAAAACGAGCCAACTGGTCTAGTAAAATATATACGTGCACGGTGCATCTTTATATTTCTAACAAACTTACCGATAGGTTATGCACTGAAAATAAGAAAAATATTTTTTACTGTTAAGAAAAAGATTTAAGAATAAATAATTTTATATGATCATGCAACCTTTTTCCGCTCTCTTATAGAATCAATTAGGATAGAATATCTTTTTAATTTTTATATTTTTGTTGAAAATTTATTTTTAATTCCTGAATTATTATATCATGTAATTTAGCCCCTAAATTTTATAAAAAAAATGTATTTTAAGTCGTTGGGCTTACTTTTCAATATCTACATTTTTTTAACTTTAAGTTGTGAAAAAGGACTACCAGTTTATTTTTTTATAGAGTTCAAAGACTAAATTACATTATAAGAAAGTTTTGAGGACTAAAAATTATATTCAACATAAATATAAGGACTAAATATATTTTATCTAATTAGTTGTTGTGTTCGAATAAATACTTCATTTATAAATATTAAACATATCAAATAATTAAAACTAGTTATTGGGAGATGTGTCTAAATTTAGTATTCAACCATGCTCAAAAAGAGCTATGTAGCTTAGCCTTTTTTGGCATATGTAACTTAGGCTCTTTAAGCATATCACAGTGATTCTTGGTTATGTGAATATAGTAGCACAATTGGGAAAATGAATTGTTCCTTAAGGACCTTAACTAATACTCTACTCTCTTTTTTTAGAATATTAATCTCTTAAATTTATGGTGTGAGATACTTACTTACAGAAAATTAAAAAAAAAAATATTGGCGAACTCTCTATACTCTATTTTTAACACTTTTTTATGATTGACTTAAATTTATTAAAAATATATAAGAAATTTTTAAATCAAGAAATTTTTTTCACTAAATGGTAAACATGATCTACTAAAAGTGGATGAATTTCTTTTATCTAATCTTAGAAAAAATTGTTAGTAAAAGAGTATCGGATAGAATTTCGTTAGTATTTCTAAAATATTACCAGTGAAAAGAATAATTTAGATTTTTCAAATGAAAATCTAAACACACTAAGAACCTGATGAGATTTTCTTTTTATCGAAATCTAAGATTTATTATTTTAGACACAACTAAAAGTGGAGTCCACATATATTAATTGTACAAGCTTGATATTTTGATTTGGTAATTTGATTGCTTGATTAATTAATCTATTATCTAAACGCCACAAACAGACCATCTGTAGACAAGTAGGATGATCATAAACCAGAATTATATTTGGAATTAAATTAAAATGATACAAATTAAATCAGTCACAAGAATTAAGAAATGGATAGATTTATTTATTTTTTTTAAAAAAAGATATCGATAGATATTTTAAATTCAAGAAGCTTATCGGTAATGAGTTTTTTTTTGTAACAATAGGGCACAACTGAATTCTCTTTGAATTTTCCTTAAATACTTGAAGGATAAAAAGAAATACATTGTCACTTAATCATCAACTAGCTATAACTAAAAATTGTTTTATTTATTACAATTATTTTAAAAATCAAATTTTAAGTAACTTTCAATTGGTTTTGATAATTTATAAATTTTTACATTAGTATAGAATCAAAATGAAGCTTATTCTATTTTGTGAGAAAAGAAAAAAAATTAATGGGATAACAAGTGACTAATCTTTTACAGAAAAGTAAAAAAAAAAAAAAATTGCTCAAGAAGTTAGAAAAGGTACCTTCTGAAAAGTATATAAACTGATTTCTTAAACTTATTCAAATTCTTAATATACTTTCAAAATGATTATGTACTACTGTATGTAAATCTTTTTCTAATTAGTTTCTGGCCCCTGGGAATGAAATTGAGAATGAGAACAGTATTGCAGCCCAACGTTGAAAATAAAATGGAACTCAAAATTAATCTAGCATAAGACATTTCGGCCCATGCATGCGAAGGAAACACCAAACTAAGGAAAGGGACTTATTTGTCACATGCACTGTCTAAGATTTTAATTAAAATTATATTCCCTAAACCAAAACATACATGATACATCCACCGATGCCCCATTTGTCTCTTTGTTTTTGTGACAATCAATTTCATTTCGGTGATCACAAGCTCACGACTACATGTCCTACTTTTATTTTAGGTAAACTATAAATTTATTATTTACCATACTTTATACTGTTTTGCTTTAACTTTTATATACAAGAATTTTACATTTTGATTCCGATAAAAAAAAAAAATCGATCCCCCATTATTTATTGAAGTTATTATAGTGTTAAGAATCACTACAAGAAAGAAAGAAGAAAAAAAAAACGGTTGGTGTAGCATAACAAAGTTGCTAACGATTTACCAACAAAAATGTATCAATCAAAAATAAGGAAGTTGATAACTATTTTTGACAAATAAAGATAAAAGTCATCAATAATTAGCAACCGAAAAAGCTATTGGTGACTAATTACTGACAACTAAATTGTTGGTACATGTTCCATTTACAAATACTTTGATACTGTCACCAATTACCCAGATCAAGCAATAGGTAATTAACTATAGATTTTTCGACAGAAAGTCATTGACAATCAAAGCTTTCCGTCATAAACATACCTTTAGATATTTTTTTTGTTTTGTTAGTATCTCACTACTTTTATACTGTATGTAAGAAATAAATTGTAGTACTATATATATATATATATTTATTCACATATTTTTCCATGAAGAAAGAAACAATATTTGAAAATATTAAATTGAAAAACAGAAACCACAGAATGAGATGGATATTTTTGCAAAGAAGAAAGTACAAACACTGTAAGCTTCCGTATAATCACTGTCGATGGGTCTCGCCAAATAAAGATACAACGTTGACACTTTTGACATGTTCAAGACCTGCTATTGCTATTGGTTGTGTTGTGCCTCCCTATTTTCCCCATTCACCTAGCTGTCACCCCCACAGCCCTCACCCCCATCCACGTGTCCTCCCTTGCTCCACTCTCTCTCCACTTGTCTTCCTTCCCCCCTTCATCCAATGTCTAAGAAAAAAAAAATCCTAGTAGTGTTCTAAACTTAAGAGATAAAAGATCTAATCCAAAAATATTTAAACGTAAAGTTTAATTTGTTTGCCGTTTAATTTAGGTATTAAATTATATATATTAGATCATATTTAATTGAGTCATAATTTTTTAGGATTAATTTTTATAGTCATTAATCAACATATTCGTTATCTTGATATCCTCAATTTATATCTTAATTAGTTACATCATTAACGTTGATGTGATTTTAGAGTAAAGTAAAAAAAATTATTATCTTGATCAAATCGATCAATAATCTAACATTCATTATCAAGACATAACCCTGTTATATATGATCAAGAAGGTATAATTATTAAATAAAGAAAACACACACATACAAAATAAACCAAAACTAAAATAAGTTTGTGAGCTTCATACTTCTGAATGACGTATATTTAACGCTATTCACTATAACAAAGGGGCATATTATATATGCTTTATATAAAATTCAGAGCCGCTTCATTATTTTAACTTTAATTTGAAGTTCTTAATTAACTATATCAAACTAAAAAAACAAGTGTGTATTTAAACAAGACAAGACTACACTTATCATAAAATAATTAAACTTGTGGAACTTTTATACCATGATGTGAGTGGAATAAGTTATAGTTACATTAAAATTTTGTTTTATTTTTTATTAATTAATGTTAGTGGTTAGTTTCTTTTTTTTAGAATATTATTGAGAGATTTAAAGTTGGAACTCACTGTCTCTCTTTCTTCCCCTTTCAATCCTTAAATCTCTCTTCCCAACCATTAAGTTAATTAACCTTATAATTTCCTGCATTAAGATTTTGTACAGACAATTTTTTTACTTAAAACAATCTTACTTAATTTGAATTAAATTAAATAATGTCCAATGTAATGTTCAAGCATGAGGTCTTAAAAAATAAGAGTTGTGGATACAAGCTCAAGGATAATGATTTAGTTTTTCTTAGAGACATATATATATAACCATGTCTTATTTAAATATTCTTTTTAGTCTGATAATAAAGTGAAACTTTTTTGGTTTTTTTACTGGATGATCCTGTTTGTTTTAATTTATAATTTATATAATTTTAACTGAATAATGAGCGTATAATGGTCTTTTAGTTGAATTAATAACCAATGAGCTGTGAGCATGACATCTTGTTAAAAAGTGTACGCAATATCTGCATCATTCAGAGAAATATAGCCATTATTTAGCAACTCATGGAGAAAGTTATAAGAATTAACAAGTGTCTAGGGGATCCGTTTCTGCATATATGCTTTTTTTTAATACAAAATTAATAAATCACTATTAGTTAATTAACAATAAAAGTCGTCTATACTTCCTTCGAAAACATTATAATAAAAAAGTCATCTTCCTCTACACCCACAGAAAAAGTTACCTAGTTGTTTTCTGCTTTTTATATTGTGTGCGTAATGCTTAACAATTAGAGAGAAAAAATGTTAACAGAATTTGCCTCTATTCACTTGTCAGATAATATATACTATAAAAACATTTGTTAACAAGTTGAGTATAACGATTATTTATATGTGTAACAAATTAATAAGTTTCAAGTAGTAGATAAATAAGATATATCTATATTTTTTTTAATTAATATTGTGTACGTAATGCTAAACAATCAGAAGAAAAAAATGTTGCAATAATTTGCCTCTATTCACTTGTCAAACTATGCATACTATTAAAAAAAAGCATTTGTTAACAATTTGAGTATAACCTTTATTGATATCTGTAACAAATCAATACGTTTTAAGTAGTAGATATATAAGATATATCTTATTTCATATGATAAAAATTAACATGACAAAAATAAAATTAAAAATAACGAGATTTAGACAAGAATGTATCTTTATAATTACATTAAAAATATTGAAACTAAATGAAAATATATGTTTTCACATATATATATATATATATATATATATATATATATTTTGAAGGAAGAGTGTTATCGTTCACAGTAGCCAATATTTTCTATATTCTTACTAAATTTTAGTTTTCACACATTATCAGGGTAAAGATATATAAAATGTTCACAGAACTTAATTGTACAAATAATTTAATTAGAATGCAATATCGACCCAAAGATTTTATACATTATTATTCATTCACAAATTGATATTCTCATAAAAAAATATATGATAAATTTATTGATTTTTATATAATTATTTTAAAAGTGATAGATTAATTCAATTATTTTTAATTAATAGTGCAAAACCTGTTTTGATGCTAGTACTTTTTATGACAATAAAGATATATATATCGACCCTTAAAACCCCTTGAACTATGTACTATTTGGACTTGACTTTTTTTTTTATTAATATGAAGTTAACAAAAATAAATATGACTCAATTTATTTTAATTTTTTAAATATATTTCTAAAAATTACTGAAATGAAATAATTCATGAATTTAATTTAAAGTTTTAAACATACTAATACTATAAGGATTTTTTTTAAAATTATTATATAATCATAAATTATTGTATATGATAAAACTATGGACTTTTATAATAATTATTTTAGAATTTATATTTAGAATTATTTTTAATTAATGAATAATATAAAGCATTTAAAGTAACAGTATATTAAAATTAAATTCTTAAATTGTTTATGTATTTTGATGAATAAATTAATAAATTTGACTTGCATAGTTATTGATTTGGACTCACTTTTGATATAAT
>PYAF01001524.1:1167604-1188242 GCA_007407185.1 Glycine tomentella
CTCTTTCCACATTATTTTAGTTGCTATAAAATTGTAAACTTATTTTTATATTGTAATATTCTCATTTTAATCTGTTTTTTTTATATATTAGACATGTTCAATTTTGATTAATTACATCATCACTTAATAAGGACATTTGATGTGAAGGGCTAAAATAAAATAAAATAAATAATAATTTTAAGAGAACTAATATGAAAAAACGTATCTAAGCCATATTATTATTTATTTATTTATTTATTTTGTTTTTAACAAGTCAACTAGTTGACCTTTCTTTTAAATAATGACATGTATAACTTTCCAACTAAGGCTTTGTTTAGGAGAGGAATTTTAGAGGGGAATGAAGGGAAGAGAAAGGTTTAGATGATGACATCTCCTTATTTGAGAGTTTTAATTTTTGAGGAGAAGGATTTGAGGATTTTTAAAACTATTCTGAAATCCTCCAAAGCCTAAAAATTGTTGTTCCCCCAATTTGGGGGGTTTTTAGAAGGAAAAGTAATTAAAATTACTATCATACCCTAACTACAAATTCAAAAATATATTAAAATATATTTTTAATATATTTTTACATTTAAATTATATAATTTTCACATTTAATAATTTATTAACTCTCAATTTTCCTCTCTTAATATATTTTTAACTTTCAAACAAGGAGGAAGGAACTTCCCTCATTTTCCTCCATTTTCTTTTCCTTCCTTCCCCTTGAATCTCTTTCCTTCTCTTCCCCTCCTAACTCCCAAACAAAGGCTAAAACTCAACGATACATAACAATTTCAGTTGTTGCTCTATATCACACGTTTCTTAATGATAACAAAACACCCCCCCTCCAAGCACAAATGTCAAAATTATAGGGATTTCAAATTCTTGATGAGTGATGACCTTTGTTTCTGGAATAATGGGTCAATATTCCCAAACACTCATTCTAAAAAAAATCAAAAGTGATAGTTTAACACCAATGGTTTGTGAAAACTAATAAGGAAAAAGGCAACATCGTGACACTTTCCTTCCACTTGGTTGGGAAAGGGAAAAGGTGGACATTAGGGAGTGTATGTTACACCACTTCAACTCTTTTTATCTACCTTCGGATTAATTTACACAATATTTCAAAATGGAAAACACAAAATTTGGCACAAATTAATTCAGACAACGAGACACGAGCATTGAATTAATTTGTCACAAAAAGGAAATTCTTTTGGATGCTAAGAGGGAATTTGTTTGACTGCATGGTCAAAGTGAAGCAATTTTCCCTCGTGGAATCATCCATCACAAACTATTTATCATGATTAAGTGTTCCTCTTTCGTGCTTTTAGTCTTCCTTTTGTTTTCTTCACACATTGGACAAGGCTATTCTTTAGGCCATCGATTTTTAATATGAATATAATTTAGCGGTCAATTTTGTTTTGTCCTTTTGAGATTGTGTTTCGATTCTGAATTGCGTGGCGCCTCAAGTGCTCAGGTTGATAAATTTTCCTAACGGTGATTTATAATAATTTATGTATCATATATTCAGTTAATTAAGTTAGATTCTATTGATAAAGCGATTTTGTTATAAATTTTATGAAAAAAAAATAATTTTTATGTGTTTTTTTTTTTACAAAATCAGAAATTGATTTATGTTTGTTTATAATAATGATAATATATTTTTTCCTTTTTTTAAATAAAAGAGCTGATTTTATGAGAAACTTCCAATACAACTTCTGGTTTTAATAAAATTTTATATTCTTTTCAATTTTTAATTATTTTGAAAAGTTTAAACAAATACATGAACCACTTTTTTAAAAAGTTATTATTTTTTAAAATAAATTATTCCTTTATAAAAATATAATAAATGGACCCTTTTGTGGTCAAAGAAATTTCTCTCTCTCTCTCTAAGAAGTTTTGTAATTCCCTCTGCTTGGGAATTGGGTGAAATGCAACTCTGATTGTGCTTGCAATGGATCTCCCGGTACTGCTGCTTGTGTTGGGATTTTTCATGACTTTAGTGGTGCAGCCATGGCTCTTTTGTGGTCAACCTTGCCGTTTCTTACTCCCTTCATCACTTCATGCAAAGCTCTCAGGGGCAATGTATTTTGTATTTGCTTTCTCTTCTTTTTCTATATATTTGGGGTTTGCTGTCTTTGTGAAAGTAAAGAGAGGAGTCTCAACCTGGTTGGGATGTCTTGTCCCCACCTTTTGAAAAAAACAAAAAAAAAAAAAAACAGAAGAGTATTCAAAATTAAACCAATTCTAATTATTTTATACTTTTTTTGTGTGAATTATTCTATACTAATTTGCTAAACAAACAATTTTCTGTATAATGAAAATGGATTTTCAAAAAAGAATCTTCCAAAACAGATGTCGATACGTTACACCAGCAAGATTAATGAATCAGATAAGAATTAAGATTGCACAGCACAGAACGCTGAGTAGGTGCATAGTATAGGAGAAACGCATGAAAACAAGAATCATTGAAACCAAGCAGCACAGATATTTTTCTGTGTTTTAAATGCTCTTAATAACTTTAGGACTCAACATCAATGTGTTTGTTTGTAGTATTATTAGTATATTCTTTGGTGTTCTCGTTGTTTGGATGAAGCATGGGATGGACCACAAAAGATGCCATTTTCTCTACCCAGCCTACATTTTCAACTAATCTAGTTAAAACAGCAATTTTGACGTCCTTATTAATTGCGTGTCCTTTTTATGCATTTAATTTAATTTAGGTCATGCATGCATGTACACTTCTTTGTAGAAAACCAGGACTGGATAATTAACTACGATCAACCAAATAAAAGATAACTATACCCGTATAGCACTCTTTTTATGCATCAAATTTCACTAATTGGAAATTATTACTCATATGCCTTGTATTCATGTTTAAAACGAAATTTAGTGTTGAAGGCATTTCCCACTTATTCAGCAATTCGACTCATTTAAAGCGAAGGACAAACTTTAATAAATGAAGTAAAATTTAAAAATTAATTATATGTGTAATTTATTATATATAAATATACCATTATACACGTACACACAAAAATAAATATCATATACTAACATTACCTTGTTGAATTAGCTATATATGATGGTATTTATATAATAAAAATAAAATTATTAATATACACATTACTTTTTTTTTTTGTGTGGATCATAAGTATCTTTTACTCATGCTCTAATCAAGTAGATCTAGAACATCATATTAGATAACAATTTTTTTTATTTAATTTACATATCTAACGCAATTATATACTTTGTTCGACATTTTTAATTAAATTGAAACAAATATTCATTAATTGATTCACATGTTGTGATAATATAAACATTACAATATATATATATATATATATAAGATATGATTTATTGTATTAACAAATAACATCTTTAATATAAAGTATTAATATATTATTTTGAATAGATTCCAACTAAATTCTTGTTTTGAATAATCTCCTTCCAGTACTCTTTCCACTCTCTCTCCCCTCTTTTACTCTATCTCGATATATTAGTTTAATTAAAAATGAATTGTAATTAAAATGATGAATTTCTAGAACGAATGAGATTGCTATGAGTAAATTTCATATATCCCAATTTTAAATAAGGGCAATGGGTTAATTATGTTTTTAATTTTAATTTTTTTTCAAATTTCACTTTCAGATTCTAAATGCTAAAAAAAAAATTGTTTATACAATTAAAGTAAAATTTACAAAAAAAAAAAAATAGGGATCAAAACATAACGAAATCTATAAAATTGTTACTCTATCATACACACAAAGCTATTCACACACACACACAAAAAAAAAAAAAAAAAAATACACCCAAAGCTATTAGCGTTGGCTATTGATGTTTAATTTGTAAGAATTGTGGGCCGCCTACTCTTACCCATAATAGGTTTAAGATTAGAAAAATGAGAGAAAGACAAAAAAGTAAGGAAAATTTGTTTGAACAGTTGACATGATTCCTATTCGTGGTATTATTTTAATAAACAGTTATAGATAATATTATACAATTAATGTAAATTCACAAAATCTATATAATTTATATTATGCAATGATTATACTAACGGAAATGATTTTAACTGTCGGCATTTTTTAATCCAATAATAGATGATATTTTATAGTATAATCATTTGATCAAAATTTTAATAATTAATTTGTGACTACTTATAATTCTATATTTTATCCTCTAAATTTTTAATATTATTTAAGAGCCAATGAGCCAATGAACTTGGAACCTATAACGAAAACAACCCCTCGCTGCCCTAAAAATAGAGAAAGATAGCGATAGCATCATTAGAAAAAGAAAGGCCATAAACTCAAATCAAATTTATAAATATCAATTTGTGCCAATAGCATAATTACTACTTCTACTAGTTAATTGAATTATTTTTTCAATTTTTAATTAACAATTTTCAGTCTTAGGACTAGATTACCAACGGGAAATTATTTTATATATTCTTGGATGCGCGTGACTAAATCGAAAGCAGCCAACACGCTCCACTAGTGTTGTATATGCAATGCTTTACATTTTAGTAAAGTTTATGGTAAAAACACAATTTGCATTTAAGAATGAAATTTTAAAAATAATTATGTTCAAATGATAAAATAACATTATTCTAATAAAAATATATATCTATGTTTTGAAAATTTAGTGAGTCTCATTATATTTTAAATTTCTTCTACTCTTCCAAAATATTAAAAAAAATCATCATGCATGACTAATAAATTTTACTCCACAAAATTGATTTATAAAGTAAAAAGTATATCCAAACATTTTAATATTCTCCAACCCAAATTATATTGGTAGAAACGTGATCGAAAATTATCCAAATTAACAAGCTAGAGGTCAAAACATGATCTTAAAATTTTCCTTCCACATCAGGAAAAAAAGGAGTGTCCTGTGGCGGCAGTTAGTTGAACTCTGAACCTGGCTAATACTGATGAGTTATTATTTGCAAATAAATACATAATCCAGTGTAGCATGCTTTTAGTGATCAAATACTCAAATTAGAAATTTGGACACCAACTTTATCCCTTATTTTCTTCTTTGTTTTTTGGCATATATATGGCACTAATTATAATGGTTGTGGAAAAGTTAATAGGGTCTTGGGTGAGGCCAATGGGACCAGCCGACCAGCATGAAAATGGCATATAGGTTCATAAGATAACAGAATGGAAGTTATCTTCTTTTTGTTGTGATGGAAGCTGCTGGTGAAGTAGACATGACTTGTGTAGAACTTTTCAAACACTATAGCAAAAGAAAAGCAGCCACTGTAAGGTACTATGGTTGGTTCACTTTGTTGCAATTGGGTTCAGTACTCCAAATGTTTAGCAACAAGTTTAATGATGATCCACTGAAATATAATTTTTTTATATATTATTATCCGATCACGATTCATCGTTGATATAACTTTTAAGATAATTATTATAAAAATCAATAAATTTATCATACATAATAATTTGTAATTGAATGACGGTATAAAATTGTTTTACAAAATGTATCACACTATCACCATTAAACTCCAGCAATAGTGGATAAATTCTAGAGCATGTTTATAAGGGATGAATGGGAGTTTACATCCTTGTTTGGTTACACCTTCAGCTGTCAAATTGATTAGCCTTAACCAATTCAATCCTAAGCCACGTAGGCCAGAACCAAAAGGTTCACAGGGCTATAAGGTCCTTATATCCAAGTGGGTTAGGGTCAATTTTTGAGTCAGTCCACTTTAGAGAAAAATTGCTTATTTGTTAATGAAAGTGAAATGCTATTTAAAAATCTTAAAATACTGGTTAAAAAAAAGTAAAAATGAAAAATAATAATATCTTATTAAAATTTTAAAATAAGAGAAACAAAAAATATTCTTATCAAATGTGAAAAATAGTACAAAATTAGTATGAGACTAAAAACTCAAGTGCTTGTGTAAGTGATTCGCTTTTGGGGACCAGGGGTTATTTGAAAGATGGATAATCTAATTACTCCACCACTATCCACTGATTATAACAGATAAAGGAAATATTTTAATATTTGATTTGTTATTTTTGAAAATTTTGAAGTAAAATATTTAAGGTTACAGGAAATTGCACTGTGGTCCTTAATCTGAACTTTGTAAAGACAAATGTTGGGGATCTGCTTAACGCACAAATTGCCTAAAAATGACAGTAAAAGGCCAATAATTTGGACACAAATTGCTTTAATTTTGACTATATGTAATCTTTAAAAGCATTCACAAATTAAGGAATATTCATGGGATCAGACCCATGGCAACATATCATTTGCGAAATAGGCCTAAGGAGCAAGGATTTGGCATATAATTGACTCAACAGTCCCTGTATTGACTTGCTAACACGTTAATTTATACATATTCTTTTTTTGCCCCATAAAAGAAAAATGAAAGAAGAAAAATCCAAAAAAAAATCTCTAAATCTACTTTTTTTCCCGCATATTCAAATTCAAACTGTATGTCAAAGGGCCCAAGACTACCGGTGTTGTCTTGGGTTTGAACTACGGAGAGTCACACCATGCAAAAATTTTGTATATCCAAGTAAACTAAGCTTCCCATCAGTATTTCTTATCCAATCTTTGAGAACTGAATAAGCTGAAGGCCCAAGATTCAACTCCTGTGGCCATAAAGAAAAAATTTTATATTAAAAAAAACATAGATAAGCATAATAACAAGTGTATATAAAGTTATATGTATAATAGAATTGATTGTGTATTAGAAAAATTTAAATAAATAAAAAATAGCAATTACTCTGGCTAGTTCTTCAACTGATATCAGACGGTTGCCTTCTCTCTCAAAATGTTCAAAAGCAGTTGAGGCAATATCTTCCCACCTATCATGTGCTTCCAATTGATGTGTGCTGATTGTAGCAGCACAAAATTCTTCAAAGTCCATCTTTCTATAGGCAAATGGCTCCATCTATACAACAATCATTCAAGCAAGAAATTATAAGATATTTGGTCAAGATGGGGTAATAGTATGAACTTCATTATATTAGAAATGGACCAGACTTAACTAATTCCCAAAAATTAATTGCGAGGGAGGTGGCCCAACAAGACTAGATAGACTATATACCATAATCCCTCCCACTAATATTTCTAATAAAACTAACATTTGTCGATTAAAAACAAAAAAAAAAAAAAAAAACCTCAAAAGTTCACTCAAGGGAGGAAATTTGTCTAAGAAAGAGTATTCTACCTATGTTCCTAGCCAATGCAGCATAACTTAACAAGTTATGAAATAGAAGTCTAAGGGATATATGTACTTGATACACACGTAATTTTAATGCAGAAACATACCCAAGTCCACAAGCAATACCCATGTAAAAACGAGGTTGCACATAGATTCAACAATGCACTCAAATTTTCAAAACAGTACATGCAGGAACATACAAACACTGAAGCAAATACAGAAGTATATCAACAATCTAATGTATGTATATTTTCAACAGAAAATTTCCTAAAATGTAGCAAAGCTCCTACCGCTTGAATCAGATTTTTAAAAAAGCATAGCCAGGAAATTATCTGGAAAATATACTGTCATAGAGGCATGTCAGGTCCAACAAGCCAACGATATTTTGTCAATACATATAAGAATAATGCCTCACCGCGTTTATGATCTCAAGAACCCTTGACTCCCTCATGGCATCAGTTGCATTGTGTACAAGAGCCTGCAGAATCATGGAAATTAATGGATTGTAAAGAAAGGACAAGGTGGGAGCAATGAAACCAAAAAAACCTTCAAAGCAGGAAAAACACACACATATCCACACAGATATGAACAAGACAAAAAACCAAGTTGTGCATGTGAAATTGACAGTTTCTAACACCTCCTGTGCCATCCACACACACACACACGTGAAGACAAATTAACTTTATAAACCATATAAATACTGAAGGATTTTCTATTAAAGCAGTAGAAAACCATTTTGAAATTGTTGAGGGAGATGTGCCCGTCTCTATTTGGTTCCAACAATCTGAATTGAGCATTAAGGTAGGGCAATTGATCCTCTGGCAAGGCTTTTGAAAGGGCCTAGACAACAGAAGCCATAAAGATTAGTTAAATTCCAGCAGTGAAAGATATTCAATAGACAATAATTCAATTTCAAAACAGGTAAAAAAAAAACCATGCTAAACAATGCTTATTAAAAAGTCCATTTATGATTATTTATGTCAATTAAATAGGAACACATTTTGAGTTTCCCAAAAAGCATTAGATTTACCAACATCGTAATTCATAATAGACCTTAACAGCACACATTTCCCTTTTCATTTTTTTTTAAAAGCATTAATGTGGCTCACACCACACACCAAAACATTATGATGAATCAATTCACAGTTATGAAAGAATATGCAGGTGATATCCGTAAAGGGAAGGATGAAGAATTGCATAATAAAACTAGAAAAAGAAACGCCATAACCATAAAAAAAAATGCATATATTTAGTGCAGACATGTGCAGGAGATAGTAGTAAAAACTAACAAGATTAAGGAAGATACTGAATGTTAAACTCAGCATAAGCATATTCAAAGAAGCGAATTAAATAATACCTTCACTGCTGCACGTTTGAATGGTGTTGCATGAAGATAAGCCTTCACTAGTTTAAAAATTAATATATCTAAAGGGATGGGACGGCTGTCATCCCTCAACCAAGGATGAGCTGCATTTAGAGAAGTATGAAGTGATTAGTTTCATAAATTTAATTTACAAAAGCATTCTCAGTACCATTATTTGAATCCATTATTAATAAGAAGCTAGTATCCTCTAGTCAAAAGGTAGGGATTATAATGTTACTTCAGGACTGATAATGCAAGTTGTTAATGGGGGAAGAACCAAGCACACTTAAATACTCCAGCGAGTATCCCATACTACTTGATGTAGGACTTAGGCACCCCATAATACTCAAGTCCCTATCATAGAACCGTCCCTGAGAGCCAATGTTTCGACAGCTCACAGTCTACAACACTTCATTCAACTTCCTTGTTGGTCAAAAGCCAAAACTCTCCACCAATCTGAACCCTCCATAGGTAGTCTTTTTTGAGACACCGACAACCAGCTCTGGCACCAATTAATAAATGCCCAAGCACTTGGGGAACCCACCCTTAAAAGCTAGATGTTAAGGGGGCAAGAACCAAGCACTTAAATGCTCCACTGAGCATCCCATACTACTTGATGTGGAACTTAGGCACTCCATAATACCCAAGTCCTGAAGATTACATAGGCAAGGCAACCACATTTGAAGTGAGTTACCATTTGGAAGTCTACAATAACATAAACTCCACTGTTTATATGGTAGAAATGCTGTAAAGAGAATGAGAAGCTTTTTTTTTTTTTTCCTTAAACTGTACAGGACTTCTTTTAACTTCCTGCTGAGGCAGGATGATCAGGCGTGAAATTACACAATCAACAAGATGGATGTAATATTGTTCAATTTCCAATACTTGTGCCCAGATGTTATTCTTTGGTGAGTAAGTGAACACAGATAAGAATCTCATGAAGATTAAAAAGGGAACATTAGAGAGTTAAACTGATATGAAAACTTACTTAGAGCTTGGACAGCTGTCATTCTTTTCCTGTAGTCCTTGTTTAGGAGCCGTTTCACAAAGTCCTTGGCCTCAGCAGAAGCAGTAGGCCAAGGTAAATCATCAAAGTTAGGATCAGCTCTAAGCACTGCACGAAAAATTCCAGATTCCGTCCGTGCGTAGAAAGGTCGACTTCCATATAATAAGATATAGGTAATAACACCAATACTCCATATGTCTGCTTCCAGACTATATGACCTGTGAAGGACCTCAGGTGCAACATAATACGCACTCCCAACAATGTCATTCAGTCGTTCATCTGTAAATCAACACACATGAAGGGAAAAATTGAGGGATGACCATCCATAAATATCCCAACAATGTCTTGGGTTATGAGTACATGGAACAGACTACAGAGACAGAAATGCACTATCCTAGTGCCACATATAATTCAAAGTTTCATTTTACATAATATTTGTGAAGCAATCATAGAAACCAAGCTGATTTTTTAAATCTATACTGTTGGTTTTAAAATGTATTGGAGTTGTGGATGGATGACCATTAGAACCCAGCCAAATGACACTGAAAAATGATGAGATGTAAAATCCCTAGTAAATTTTCTAGACAGCAGATAAAATAACATGGTTAGATACACTATAACTGTCTTAGGATTTGGACTTAGGGTCTTAAATCAACCCTGCAAAACCAGCTTGTAAGGTGAGAACAACCCAAGCTTATAAAGCTCTATTTAAGCCATATTTCTGTTCGATGTGAAACTAAACACTCCTGAGGCTGCAATTAAGGCAGGCCCCAAAAAAGCTGCAACTAAGGCAGGCTTGGGCTCACCGCAATTATGGCAACAAGATGTCACTTAAGAGCATTATGAAAGGTAAGCAGCAGCACCAATGAAGTGTGCATTTTTAGTAACTAGCTGTCTATTAAATACTTTCAGTATATAAATAAGATAGTCTGCTTTGCAAGGAAAAGGAAAATTGAGAATCACTCTAATTATTACCTGGCCGGATGAAGTCAGAAAGACCAAAATCAATCAACTTCATGTCAGCATCTTCACTTCTTGAAGTGTAGAGGAAATTCTGTAAAAGCAAATTCCAAAAAAAGAATCAACATTATCGATATTCTTATATAATTAATCCTTGTGATGTTTAAAAAAAGAACTAGATGTTATCATTACAAATTATTATGTGGATGATGATTTAAAGCACAAACCTCAGGTTTTAAGTCACGGTGTACAACACCTTGAAGATGACAAAAAGCAACTACGCTTAGGATCTGCAAAACTATAACCTTAGCATCCTCCTCTGAATACTTTCCTCCCCTAATTTTTATGTAAACATTATTCAATTGAATAAGATGATACCAAGTTGATTTTTTTTTTAAAAAGCAAATAGAAAGCTAACCTTGACAAAATTCTGTCAAGAAGCTCCCCACCTTCACACAATCTGGTAAGAAAGCAAAATCAAGGAAAGGTAACTGTAAGATGACGTTATAATTCTAAGTTGCATGTCTCCAACAATTTAACTACAACTTAGCAAATACCCACAAACAGAATACGTACTGCCTAGAAACATAGAAATAAAGCAATTTAACATGCAGATGCGGTTAAACCTTCTAACAGGAAAAAGGCACAAATGAAAGAAATAAGAACCAAAACTGAGAAAATGAAAATTAGTTTCGGTGATGATAGAAAAATGATGAGCATATAGACAACAATGTCTTTCTATAGTTCAATTTTATAGTAGTCTGACACCAAATTCTAATTATAGATGATAATGAATAACGATTAACAACAACAGAGCAACCAAACTTTTCCACTAGGTAGAGTTGGTTACATGGATCAAACAACACCATAACGTTTTGTCGTAAATCATACAAATGATATTGAACAAAATGATAAAAGACATACTCCATAACTATGTACACGTTGTTGCCATCCTCAAAAGCATCATGAAACTTGATGAGATGTTTATGGCCAGATAGACCTTTTAATATCTTCACCTCTCTGCGAACATCTTCAATTGCTATTGCAGTGGTCATCTGATGAATAACATTTATTAAGACAAGAAACAGTATAGTGTTTATTAGCATCTGTTGAAAAGTAAATTTAGATAACAAATTTCCTAATTTATGCCATTTCCATGTCAAAGGAAACAGTAGAGTCTATAGATATCATGTTAAATTGAAAGCAATGCAGTTAATAACTTTTAAGTGATCAAAGCTGCCTTAAACTTCAGATAATCATATTCCTATATATACAATAATAGAATTATCAGTAAAACACTAGTGCATGTTGCTGACCTGCTTTAACTTACCCCTGCCAAAGTCCCTTAATAATATAGCCTGCTGAACTAGTTTTTTTAGCAACTATTACGAAAATTACTAGGAATATATATTAATTCATGTCTAAGAGTGGATTTATCCACACAAAGTAGTAAACTTGAAAGTGAAAAAAATGAAAATAGAAATGGAAAAAATGCTATCATGGGAGGAGCAAGATATTGCAGCAGCATAATGAGCATATATGAACTAAGGAACCTCATCAATCTATATGGCATGCAAACAACTGCAATACTTGGTATATTAACTTGTGATTATTAGCGTGCTCAGTTTCATTTTCGTCTGCTGGACACGTGCGTTGAGTTTTTTGCTTCTACGTTTTTTTTCATTCTTTAATGTGAATTTTCCTGGTAGACATGTGTATCCAACACAGTTCCAAAACGCACACTATTCGCATGTTTGGACCCACATCCATATGTGAAAAAGACGTTGATCCACCTTATGCTACTGTGTTGCTTTTGCATTAATGTGGATAGGTGATGCAGTTCCAAACATATGTTATATGTATAACTCAAAAAAACATATGTTATATGTATTAAAAAACACCCCATTAATAGTAAAAAACAGGTAACGTATTTTACGACCAACCACCAGTAAAGTGACTAACCCTACCTGAAATAGAGACAAAGAGAATCCTCCAAGACGTTTCACAACTTGTTCATATAGATTCTAAAACACATTTATAAAACTTGACCGCAACTGGAAGTCACAGACATAGATTCTAAAATGCAAGCACCGCAAAATGAGCCGTTACCCAAGAGAACAAATTATTGTAATATGCCACACACATGTAAGACAATTTTAGCTTAGAAAATGAATATCAAAATGGATAACCATTTCCACAGTATATTATCCTAAACAACCTATGATCAAAATTTCCATTCAACAGCATCAAGGGCGAGGCTGCATGCACTCACGTGACATGATAGTGTTTCTAATCAAACAACTAATTCCAGTTCACTCAAACAAAGAGTTCATTCTTTAGTCTTTACCACTCTTAGTTTATAATACCAATTTTCCAAATATAAAATTTACATATATTACCACATAAGAAATGAACTGAATAAACTATTCTTGTTCAGTTCAGCCAGGCAAGTTAAGAAATGCCATGATATCTAAACTGATCAAAACCAGCTGACAAGGTAAGACCAAGTCAAATATCATGTCAATTCCAATTCCACACATTTTTTTTATAAAAAAATTTACAGCTCATTCAGTGAAACGGTGAAACCCAAATGATTCTGACCACAGGACAGTGAAGTTAAAATTCTGAAATGGAGCTAGAAACAAAGAAAACAAGAAATGTCCTGAAACCACACATTTGTCGGGTACCATTTTCAAAGTACAATCCACAAACCTCAGAGCTCTAATCTCTCAGAAAATTCTCGGTGTCAGACAACTACCTAATAATTGCCTAGTCCCACTTACAGAATCTCGCAACACTGTATCAAGCAACAAAGATCAAACCCGAATCCTCCAAATCCAAATGCCACCATAATTCAAAGCAGTCCAAAATAACCACAACCAACAAAACCAGACAATTTTATACATTGACAAAAAAAAACACAGATCAACCATAAAAAAAAAAAAATAAAACCCAAAAAAATGAAAAGACATTGGCTAGAAAATTCTACCTTGGCCTTGGAAATGATTTTAATAGCAACAGGTTGGTCTTTGAGTTCACCCTTCTTCCCCTTAGCATAGCAAGTATGACCGAAATGCCCTCGCCCCACTTCTTTCCCAATTTCAAATTTCGCCCCAAAATTCTTGCCATACCCAAAGCTCTTATCCAGCGACCGCTCCGCCGCGGCAGCCGCCGCTTCCTCCTCCGGGATCGGCCCCTCCTTTGGCGCCGCCTTCGTGTGCCCGAGCCGCTTCGTCAGCGACGCCCTTATGTGCTTCGCCGGAGACGGCGGCGGGAACGGCCTCCGGAAAAACCTCCTCGGGGTGCCCCTCCCCGGTGATGGCGTCACTCCGCCTCCTCCGTGAGGGTAGGGACTCGGCCAGGGGCTGGCCCGCGCGGGCGTGCCCTTTCCCGGCAACGGAGAGGGCGGGACTTCGCCGGATCCGGCGACAACCGCGATGGTCTCGTCTGCGGTGGCGGCGGTGGCGTCATTTTCCGGCGCGAGACTGGTTTTGCCGTAGCACTGACCCATGGCGACGGTGACGTCAGCACATCGGAGGGTTCACCCTCACGCGGCGGAAGAATCTGGTGTGGGTGAAAAAACGATAAAATGAGGGAATTTGAGTCAGGTAGAGAGAGAAAGTGAAAGAGAGACAGTGCGTGACAGAGACAGACACAGAGAAAGCATAGACAACGTCTGTTAACACACATAGAAAAGTGTGCCTCTGTGTGTGTGTCACTGTTGCATAAGCTTTAGTGGTTCTTATAACCTGCTTCGCGTGCACCATGGATTTTTGTACTGCTCATAGCGTGGCCTTAAGGATCTTACATCACCAATGTTAAACCATAACACATTTAAATTTTATAATTTATAAATAAAACTTGTGTGTGTTTTTACAGAAAAATACTCATCATACCATTTCATTTTTCATTCAAAAAATTAGAGATTGACAATGTGTTTGGATCTGCGTTGAATATGCATGCTCCATATTTTGTTCACGTCAAATTACCCTAAGACGTAGACACTAATGGGAGCAGCTTTTTTTCACTTGACTTGGTTTCTCAAGTCTGAAAATTTAAATCAAACAGTTGAATATAATTTGAAATTGTATTTAAAAGACTGAAACATAATGATAAATATGAAATTTAGATTTCGTTATTGAGTTTATCACTATTATAAAATTGACACTTAACATTAAATTTTTTTGAATATTTAATATTGGTTTCAAATCGATGTTGAGATGAACATTGTTAAAAGTAAATCATTTTTAACATCGATTATAAAAATTGATGTTGAACCAATATACAACATCGATTTTTTTCAAAATCAATGTGGTTAATAATAAATAGACAAAATAGCAAAAACAACATTGATTCTAAAAAAATCGATGTTGTAAGTATCATACAACATCAGTTTTGCCAAAACTGATATTATAAGTACTATAAAACATCGGTCTTTTGACCGAATCGATATTGTATGGTACTTACAACATCAATTTTTTTAGAATTAATGTCGTTTTTGCAATATATATATATATATATATATATATATATATATATCACTTTTGAGTTTCTAAATTCAAAACCAATCTACAAATACATTATTTCTAGAGTTGAGCATGTAAAAACCCATTTCCAATCCAAGTAAGAAAACTTGCATTATTGTGATATGACACAAGGCTGGTAATGAATGATACAAGGCTATAAAGAAACTTATTATGTAGGGAGAACAAATAACCAATTGATCTATAGATATCTAAATCCAAGAAAGTTTACTAAAAAATCACAGCTATTGCCCAGAAATGATGTTAAGTGTCAAATATTGAACGACAAGCAAAAAAATGACACATAATGTTAGCACAAATACCTTGTTTGAAAGTTGTAATATAAACATTTCTAAGGCAGACTGAAGTTCAACATTCAACTTATATGCATGATTTTCATTGTTAGATGCTTCAGCTAAATTTTGCAAACATTTCCTTAAATTATTAATGAGGTCAGATATTGCACCAATTATTGCAACTGAAGCATGTCACTTCACATTTTGTGCAAGCTGCATGGTGGTGTTAATAATATCAACCTGAAGGATAGGCTTCTTAGCAACATTCTTATGATCCAAGTGCTCGACCAAAATGGACAACAAAAGATGGGAGTTATCTCCTGGTGTTCAAATTTTTTTATCAATTATAGAAAATTAGAGAAAATTGGATACAATAGAAAAACTATAATATTGAATGTCATAAGGTTACCTGATTCTACTATAAGCTATTGCAAATACATCAAAACACAAGAAGCAACTCCCTTTTCAGAAGATCAATAGTTTTCAGTATCAAAATTATGAAAAAGTGGTTTGAGGACATGTCGCACAGTGGTAGCTTCCTTTGCCAAATTGGAAATGTTATACAAGCCAACCTTTAACCAATAAGCAAGATCTTTAGCAGTATCTCTTTAAAAGCAATGAACACAAAATGGCTTTCAAGATTTCATATGTTGCCTTTATACTAAGAGGGAAAGGGGAGAATAGTAAGAGAAGACATATTGTCACTAAGATTATGCAATTATACTAGTAAGATTTATCATCTTGATAGAAAAAGATGTGCACATCTTTTTCTGCCTCTTCTGGAGTTGTATAAGCAGTATGTCCTTCTTGCAAAAGAAATTCAAGAGTTCTCACTAATGGTTTAATGCGTATCTCCCATCTTGTAACGTTTGCCCACTAAAAGTAAGTTAGCAAAGTTGTCCCATCATTTAACAAAGCAAGTTTTTGGTCACAAATAAACTCTCAACAACATTACCTAATTAATCATGAGAGGAAGATCATGGTAATTATGGATCCATTGAGTAAACACATGATTCACAATGGTTTTCACCTGTAGGGCGAACCTACCACAACCTCACAAGTGAAAAAATCAAAGACAAAACCTTAGGTCACAACTTTTCAACCAATATTGTAGATGATTAATCACTTCAATTCATCGCATATATCACAACAAACATAAAAAACACACATATGAAAGCAATTGTAACAAACAACTAAAGAGCATACATACCACAAGTTCCTTTCCACCCCCAATGGTAACTAGTGCTAACTCAGGAATAAAACCCTAAACATGACTTGTTTCTTTCTCTATAAATGAGCGTGGGATAAACTACATATAAAAAGGCATCAAAATGATAGTACAATAATTTCATGTTGTGGATATAATCTTATATACCCTATTCTAAAGATTTCACATTGCACAACCATTAGTTTTGGACATCAAATTTAATAACAACACACTATGACAATAAACATTCCAACTCCAACCCCTTCACAATCATTCTCTCAACTATTAATGTTACCATAGAAATACTTGCATAAATTTTAGACAAATATATCACTAAGGAAGCATTTAAAAGAGCTTATATAGAGTTTATTTTGACTCATGAAAGTGGCATAAGACGGTGGACACATTGGGGTAAACAACATAATTTAGGTTGTGTTAGGATAAATTTTTTAGTAAGCACTTATAGAAGAAGAAAATATGAAAGTAAAACAAACTAAGCCTTAAATCAACTTATATACTTTTATAGAAATTCGCTCACTTTATGTTCTCCAAAAGTTGGTTTTAACTTATGCATAAGTTAATTTTAACTTACGGAAATAGCTTAGTTTTACCTTTTCTTATAAGTATTTATGGAAAATTTTATCTATATATAACCTAAGAGCATATTAATAAGTATGAGTATGAATGTGAACCTTATTGAAATACGCTTAAAAGGGTTTTTTTTATCAGCAAATGTTAATTTATTAGATATCGATAGGGGATTCAAACACACTATCTCTCCCCCTCCCTTTAAACCCCTCCCCCCCCCCTTCTCCTTTTTCATGCTTAAAAGGGCTTCTTTAAGGAAAGTCATAAGCCACTTCAAAAAGTTCACATCAGGTCTTTAAAAATACGCATTTTCCATAAGCTCTTTTAAGTTTGTATCAATAAACTACACGCAATCAAGCTTGTAAATAAGTCTCTAATTAAACTGTTTAACCAAACACACCCTAATCTAATAAATAATCATTAATTAATTATGGTTGTTAACTTTTACCCGTAGAAAATACATGTTACTATGTTCGATCTCCTTGAACTTCACATTCAAATAATCCTACACACACAAGAACAAATAAATGAAAATTACATAAATTGAAAAGAAGAGGGACACACACACAATCAAGAAAAGCTAAGATTTTGTGTTATAAGTGAAAGCGAGACAATAAATGCTAAAGCCACCCGGCTTCCAAAACTGGGAACTGAAATTTAGACTAGTACATGTTTTACATTAGGAAAAGAAATAAGTGCAATTTAAAATCTAGATCCTTCCATATTATATGCAAATGAGATAAGCCAAAGGTATCACAAGCACAGGAATTCCATTGACAGTTCAATAAAAACATCAATGTAGGAACATCAACTTGTTTGTCAATCATCATCTGCTTAAGCATATAAAACTTCTATTCAGAGACTTACCAGAATGTAAACATCTCTTCCCTACACATAAAAACAAAAAAGAAAAAACAGGAATTTCAATAGAGAGAAAAATAAGAAAAAAGTTAACAATAACATGTGAGTTGAACTCTATAATTTACTTTAAAGGCAAAATGATTTTCAAGTATGAACATCAATCATAAGTGTCATAACATTTGCAGTACAAATGCAACTCCTTTATAAATATGGATAACAAAGTTTATGCCATCTTAGATGTAAAATTGAACAGCAACGTATCAACAACTTTCTTCCCAAAAAAAACTTTTAAATCATATTTGAAACAATAGTAAGTTGTATATATGCATATCAACAATATTATTGGATTAGAAATAACAAGACAAAAAATTGTCATTGAAGTCAACAATATCAACCTAAAAGTGGCTACTTCAACAAGTTAGACGAAGAAGCTCTATTCCTTTCATTCATTATCATTAATTGGAAATAAACAAAAGAAAATTTAACTATAGCATAATCTATGAAATCCTCTATGATAATTGAAATGTCTCAAGTGACAAATTTTTCCACTGAATAATTGAAACGTCAGAAATTTCACTAAGAATCCATCTATCAATTAATTGAATAATTTTATACCAAAAACTCTAAAACACCTAAGCTAAATACAATTGCAAAAGGATTTCATCGCGGTGCCAATTCAATATTAAAACAATGTTAACTGGGTGATGTTAATTCCATCTTTTTTAGTAGTGTATGGACAACTTGATTAGATAGTCTAGGAACAAAACTAACTCGAAAGTTTTGGGAATGACTAAGCTTTAGAGAGCAGTTTCTGATAATGGTGCCAAGTTCATTGTTGATGGCGCTCCCACAAATAACATAATCCTTAACCAGTTTACAGTCGAATTCGAAAATGATACTGTGAGGTTGGTTATAGTAAGGCCTGGCCGGAAAGTATTCTTGCCTCTATCATTGAAGGAAAGGTTGGTCAACAATTTGGAGAGTATGAAGATGTATACTCAAGGTCCAAATTCATGCAGTAAGGAGAGCAACAGCTTCCACTTCTTGAGGTGTTGGGTTTCCAGAAACCATGAGATTTTGGAATATACATGATTTCGAATGCAAGTTGCGACTCCATAACAACATGTATCGTGATAAATTGCGACGTCAATATTGCACTTCAGTTTACCATTATTCGGAGGCGTCCATGTAACATAAGTATTGTGAGAACGATCTTGATGTGGCTGTTGCTGAAGGCTGAATGAGTAAGCATGTTTCCACTCACCTAAATTCTGCATGGCTAAACTTAGGTACACACTTGAAGGTTTCTGAATTCCCTCCCATAGCTTTTCGTTCCTCCTCTTCACAGAGGCACCACAAAATAGACACTACCTTCTCACATTGGTCACCTTTAAGTGATGGAAAAAAAAATTGTGTCTATAAAGATTAGTATCGATTATAATGATTGAAAATTTATTTTTCTTATTGGAGTTTCCAACACTGAAACAATTTGATGGGCTCAAGAATAATTCTTTATATTTTTTCATGTATTGTTTTGACATCAAGTTTATTATTTTGTTAAGGTTTTAGTATTCAAGATATTAAATATATGTTTTTAACACTTACATGACTTTTATGATTTTATTTTCAATGCAATAAAGAAGGAAGTTTTTAAAAAAATGGCAACCACAACTTTTTATTTCCTGTTAGGACCTTTAAAAATGCTTACAAACTTTAATCTTTAAAATAACTATAAAATTAATCTTCTATTCACGATTCAATCACACTTATATTTTTAGATTCTTTGAGATTTATAAATTAATTTTAGCATCAATTTCTAGTTAATATGAAAGTTTTTTTGTGTCCAAATATTTATTATTTAATTTAGTAGTAGTAGATTACAATTTATGATAACAATTTTTGTTTGATTATTTTAGATTGTAGTAATAATTTTTAAATGTTTTAAAAGTAAAAAAGACCGAACTAATTTTACGTATTCAAGATGGGTACATGTCGTGATGTGTGATCAGAATCGTTGATTTGGGTGTGTGGGAAACGGCGGTGTTGTGTTCCGTGATGCGTGGGATAGTTTTCGTCTGACTTTTTGTTTTGTCTTTAGCTACTTTAATTTTATATTTAATGTCTTTTGTAACTTTTGTTGCCGTTATTACTTATTAGTAATTTTCAAATGAAAAAAACATGCGGTTCTATTTTTTAAAAGGAAAGATAATAATCAAAGGAAGTCTTGTGGAACTGTGTTCGAGAAAAAGTAATGAAAGGGTGAGATAGGAAAAATGTTAGCGAGAGTCTATATTGTATATAGATATTAATTTTTTTATAATTATTAATTATTACTATGGTTAATTTTTGTTATTTTTAATATTGATTTGGTATTGATTTTCTAAATCTCTCTCTTATTTTTCATCTTTTCAATTTGAGTTAGTTTCTTTAAAGAGTTGTTACATCTATAATTTATTTATGATTACTTTTAAAGTTTAATATCTATGTATTAATGATATAAAATAATTTTTGTATTATCATTGAATTATAAATTATGTTTAAATCACTTTAAGATAATTATTTAAAAACTTTAACAAATTTATCATACAAACTGAATTATGATTAAATGATTGTATAATTTTTTTTACTCTATGAGTACATCGTTTTTTCTCTTACTTTTATAGTTTAAATTTCTA
>PYAF01001524.1:1188342-1207388 GCA_007407185.1 Glycine tomentella
TAATTAAATTAATATCTCATTCAATTTTTTTTAATTATAAAAAAATTGTATAATAGATATTTATAGAAAATGCATAATAAATTACTCTAACTTAATTATCTCAATTTCATTATTATTAATTAATTAATATAAAAGTTGTATAAAATTATTTACATCCTAATAATAAAATAAAAAATAATTAAACTTTTATGCTTGCAATTTTAAAAAAATACATGTATCCTTAATCATATTCGTGTGAGTTGTGCCCTTATTATATGGGTACTAAACACACATAAATATAAATGTATCCATTACCCACATCTAATAATATAAAAAAAAAATTTATCATTGTCTTTAAAATCATTGTTGAAATTATTTATATTTTAAAATTATTATGTAAAATCCTTTCAATCCCTAACATCTAAGCATTTTATTATTGACTTACAATAAAGAAAAATTGAAACATTTTTCACATAATGACCAAGCAAATTTGCATAGCAGCCAATCATTATGAGACACCTACTAAAATGTGGCTTCTTTTTAGCTAAAAAATAATTGTTTTTCATTTATATGAATATTGTTCACATGTAACTCTTCTTTTCTTACCTTTGCTATACATGAAAAAACAAATAAAAAGGAACATAAAAATGAATTAAAATTTATCATGGAAAAAATTAATATAATTAGCATGAATCGAAAATATTTTTCTTTCCTTTTATTGTAATTATAAACTAAAAAAAATATTACCATGTGTGTTAACAGACATACTCAACAACAATGTATTTTATAAAATATATAATTTTATATTTAGAATATTCATCTTAATATTAATTGATATAAATTTATGTATATACTACATTTTTTGAATAATTGATATAAAAAATAATTTTTTTATCCTTTTTCTTTTATTTATTGTTGCAGACACGGTAGTTCTACTTTCTTTTGCTTCATTTTGACCATTATTACGAGCATAATATCTATCTCTTGTTCGTCTAAAAAAAATAATTTGATAAATTAAATATAGTAACATTTGGTATGTATTAATTTTTTTCTTAGAATTTCTGTATAAAAATATAAAACGCTAAGAAAATAGAGTTTGGGAGGACCATTATTTTCTATTGAAAATAAAGATTTATAAAGTGAAAGTCAAATCTATATGACTTCGAAGCGACCCAGTTGGACCCATTAATGGCGGTTGCGATGGTTGTTGGTACGACGTGTGGCTGCAATTAAAGCAGCGAGAACCTTTTCACTGCCTATAGATTGTAACTATGGCAATGTGTTGTTGGCTGAACAACACTCTACCTAGCTAATAAAGTTCAAATCTGCAATTACTATAAGTCTTCTTCATTATTCTAATGTCTTCCATAAAAAAATAAATTATACTAATGTCTAAGGTATTTTGTGCAATATCCATGTAAATATTTTGGTTAGAGTCTCAAAAAGTGTATGATAAATAATTAAAACTATTTTAACAATATGATAACACAATTATGTAACTATATTTTTAAACTAATTATGAATAAGATGACATTTTTAAATTAAAAAGTAAAACAAAAAACAAGAACACAAATAAATATTCCTTATATTTTTTGTTTGAGTGTAATCTTCTAATTCTAAAAGCTAATTCATGAGGAGAGACTTGACTTTGATTTATATATACTCATATTTGACTTTGATTTATATATATTATTGATCATATTATTATTCAATGTGATATCTTCAATAAATATTTAATTATAAATGTGCTCCGAACTTAAAATTTCAATACATTTGGAAGTTAAATAATCAGGATTTTTTTTATCAAGAATAATCAGGAATTTCAAAAGTAGTTGCTTGCATCAAAGATTTTGCTTCAAATATGTTTAAGTATTGTGTGGACACTGAACGCTGAACAATGTGTGGAAGTGACCTCTGCATAGCGTCTCATAGCTAGGTTTATCTTTTATTTTTTAAATTTTATTTTTGTGAAAGAAAAAAGGTAACATAGACACGCTATTCAGTTGTACCGTCTTCATCAAAATCCTTTTTTTTTTTTTTTTATCCTTCATCAAATTCAAAATCCTTTTTTTTTTTTTTATCCTTCATCAAATTCAAAATCCTTTTTTTTATGTTATCCTTCATCAAATTCAAAATCCTTTTTTTTTTTTTATCCTTCATCAAATTCAAAATCCTTTATAAGATACGTGCTAAACTTACCAGGCGTGAAAGTCTGCTTCATTCGAAGACAAGGAATCCAATGACTCATGTTTATCTAGGGTAGCTAGAAGTTATGCTACTACTCAAATTTTTTTTATCATCCTGCCACTTTTATTGTTGATCTTTTAGCAAAGGAAATGGAATATGTTTGGATCCAAAGCTAGAAGTGCTTTTGAGAGCTTCTCTACTGAAAATGCACTATATTTTCAATAAAAAAGCTTTCAAAAGTATTTTTGACTTATATCCAAACAGACCCATGATATAAGTCTATTATCTTAAAAAACAAAAAAAATCCTTTGTATAACGGTACTCTATTAATAATTTATTATCCAGTGTCACAATAAAAGCAAGTAAGAAATAAACTGTTTAACCTAGTTAAACATCCATCTTATTTTGTTAACTGGGTTTATACCTTAATTTGGCCCCGTCATCTTATAGACTGCAGCAACATCTCTGTGATTGTCATGCTTGTGTGAAATAGAAGATGATTAAAATACAACTTTACAAAGAGCGGTGGGGGAAGAGTTAAAAGTTAAAACAGAGCCACACTACAAATATATTACAAATTCCTGATTGAGACAGTCACAAACTTCAAAAGTTCAGTTTGTTACAGCCTTTAAAAGATGAATAATTGTATACGAAAGAGTCATTCATAATTTTTTCTTTTCACTCCCTCAAATTGAGTATTAACATTAACATTTGATTCAATTGCTTCTTTTTTATTTGGCGCACAGAACTATACTGATTGGAATCTGGCTATGCTTCTTCTGAGTTATAAATACACAGGCCCACCCATTCATCGACAACATACAATCCCTCTTTTTTAGTCGAAATCTTTAGTCAATATGATTCAGGCTACACGCTTTTCAGAATGAATTTTTACACCTTTTGGATTGGTCATTTGATAAGTAAAAACCGGGTGCAGGAAGTAACAGCCCATGATTCAAACTTATGTTTTTGTTAAGCCTAATCATGCTTGCCCATCAAGTGAACGGGCTTCTAAGCTAGCAACCCAATTGAAAGGAAAACACTCAAACGTGGGTATTTGAAACCTGAACCTCCCATCTTGTATATCCATCTTCCATTTTATATGTGTGAACAAAAATAGTCCTTTCACCAAGAATCCTCATTGAATAAGGTAATTTTTATCATCCAAAATAGAAATAAGTGTTTTAAAAATATTTTGACAAAATTTATTCTAAAAGGTAAAAAAATATTGTAGAATGACCATTTCTTAATAGGTTGATACAAGATTATTATGGAACAATTATTCTTAAAGGTAAAAATTACCTTTTAGAATAACTATTTTGAAATAGAAATAAGTGTTCTAAAACTATTACAGAATAGATATTCCAAAAGGTAAAAATTATCTTTTGGATTAATTATTTCATAATAGAAATAAGTGTTCCAAAATTATTTTAGAAAAATTATTTTGGAAGGTAAAAATTATCTTATGGAATGACCATTCCAAAATAAAGTGCTCCAAAACTATTTTGGAAGGTAATTTTTACCTTTCATAGTATAATTTTTCTATTATGAAATAGTTGTTCTTGAAGTGTATATGTATTATGGAATCGAAAAAAATATCATTTTAAAATAGTTTTCTGTAAAGAAATTTTTCTATTCTAAAATAGTTATTCTGAAAGTGTATATGTATTCTAGAATAGCTATTCTAAAGTAGAAAAATTTTCTTTCTGGAATAGTCGACACAAGTGTTGGAGTATAAGTGTGAGTTAAAGTCTTACATCGAATAAAATAGAAAAGTTGAACATCGTATAAGTGATAAAAAGACTCATAAATATAAGCTTTAAAATTTTGGGTTAAGATGTGTTGTTTAATTTATTTTGTCTATTATGCTTCCTTTGGGATATGCATGCTTTAAAGTGAGAGGTGTAGGATTCAAGTGCCCTAAACGTGTGCTCTTTGTTAATGCTTGGGGTCTTAGGCACATTTTGAATGGTTAAATTTATCTAATAAAAATCAAATTTAGTAGAAATTTACTATCACTTTAAAAAAATTAATATATTTTTTAAAATATTATTATAAAAGTCAATAAATTTATATATAACTTTTTGTGATTGAATAAGAAAATAAAAAATATTTACATTGCTATATATATATATATATAATTTAAATAAAAAATCAACAATGTTAAAGTACGATATATAAAACAAAGCTTAACCAAACTCACCCTTCTATTCTAAAATTTTAAAATAATAATGTGTCTTCGTTTGTTTCATCTCCTTGTTCGATGGATAGTTTCAATCAACAATGTTAAAGTACGATAACTTATTGAATTAATTATAAGGGACGAATTGAAGTAAAAGAAACATTGTTAATCACCGCTTTCGATTGCCGATAAACTTAATATATTGATAAACTTTATTTAATTATTTAATTATATAATATTTGTAAACGTGAACCACGAGAGTGAAAACTTCTGCTGCATTATTAGAAAAATGATCATGTCCACTGAACATATTTTATGCTTGCTTATTCCTCTGGTTGATAATATTATAAAATTTCCAGTACTTTTTTAACCGTAGTGCTTTTGGTTGCGTCTTGATCATTCCTTAATTAGTAAATTATTTGTTATATATCGTATCAATCTTCTCTTTTTAACTCATGTCGTTACTACTTTATTTATATAATCATTATATATCTTTCATCTCAACGTTGCTTTTTAATTAAACACGTGTCTTTAAGAGGGGATAACTTCCTTTTTTAAAAACAAAAGAGGGGATAACCTAAGCCAATTGTTAATTCATAATAGAGATGCAATTCCTATAGTTACATGACTAATTTTTTTATTTTATATTTCGGTTTTTATATTTGGTTATTTTTTTTTATACCACGTGTATAAAAAAAAGTTAGGACTAATATTTTTTAGAGGAAGTAGATTAACAATATTATAAATAACAAAGTTATTTTCTTGAATTTTAATATATATATATATATATTAAAATTGAATTTAAAATTAATAGTAATACTAAAATAACTTTGTACTAGTTGATGCATGCAATCATGATATTTTATTGTGTTTAATTAATGAGTTATGTAAATTGGTATTTTAAATACCTTTTGAGTTTACCAAATATTATGTTGATTCAATTAGAATTGGACTTAAATCCTTCAAGTAAGATCTTAAATTTGATGAAGAAAAAAAAATTAAGAATAAAAATCCTACTAAAGATGATAAATCAAGTTTTCTAGTAGATATTAGTCCTCAACAAAATTAGTTTTTTAATAAATATAACCAAACATAAATGGGAATTAAGCTTTTGTAAAATCACTTATAAATAAATCATTTATTTTAAAAGCACTTATTTTAAGCCTGAACAAACTCACCCTTTGTCAAACGTAGTCTTAGAAGTTTCATAATCAATATTAAATGTGTAGCAGTAATATAATGATGAATTTTCTTTATATTCAGATATAATGATGGATTTAAAGCAATACAAGAAGATCAAATATTACAGTAAATAAGAAGAACATCATATCAAATATTATTCATCAATAGGAAAAAGAAAGATTTAATGTGTGCGCACCTAAATTCATCCTTGGATAATGGTGATTCAATCGACGAGATAAATATGAGTTTCTTATACAAAAGTGAACTGCACACTTTCTAGAGAGTAATTGTATATTTATGTGGTATCAAGTATCAACGCATTCATGCGTTATTTTGTAAGTTAATTAGGTCATGGACGACTTCTAATGTGTATTGAACACAATAAGTAAATAATGATAGATGATGCCTTGTGCCCTCGGTGCAAAGACCTTGATGAGTCCATTATGTGTGTTTTATGAAACTCTGAGGATGGTTAGCAGTTTTGGAATTCTGTGATTCATTTCAATCACTAGACTCGTTTCTTCATCTAGGGCTAACTAAGTGGCTCCATGGGAACCTATATATCTACAACAGTCAACAGAGATTGGTCAAACTTATCACACTTGGCCTATTTAATTTCTGGTGTAGCTAGATGTATGAGTTCTATGATGGGATCGTAATTCTTTGATTTTGTTTAGTCAATTCGATGTATATTAACAATGCTATTTGACACTTAGTATTCCACCATATGCAAAGATGAAAATGCTAAACTAGCTTCTTCCAATTTATGTTGATGATCCTTCAAAAAAAGTGGTGATGAAAGTGCAGCCTGTGATGGTCTAGTTTGTAACTCAAATGAGACATTCATAAGAGGACCCCACTATAATGTTGGAACTTGGAACCAGTAATGTAATTTGGACTAAGCTTTGGGGTCTCTTCTTTGTGATCGAGCTAGTTGATTTGTGATCTTCTTGGTGGTTGTCAATATCTGATAAAGTATAAAGGGTTGTAAACAGTCATGATCAAATTATGATTTTGTTGTTTTTGTTGATATTATAGAAAATCGTAAATAAATGTAATCGATTTGATTTCAATTGTGATCACGTAGTATTCACAAATAATTAAAAAATATTGAAATGACAATCCAAATCAGGTCACACATAAAGTTTTTTTAGAACATTGCAGTTGACGTTTTATCATGACCCTCGACCTCTCTTTATAGAGGCAATTCTGCATTTCGACTACCAAGCTAGAATGCTTCAATGATTTATATATATTGTGAGACTAATCGCAGTGTTGATATGCTCACTAGTATAGGCCACTGGTACCTTCAAATGGATTATAGTAAACAAGACTCATCACGAACTTAGTTTATGTATTTATAGTACTCGTTATTTAGTAATCATTTTTTTCCTGAGTTAAAGATTATAGATGTTTTCTAAATCATTAGATCATAGACTAATTTTATTTGTAATACATAGTTGTTTTTTGAAGATTATAGATGTTTTCTATATCCCGAATGATTTTTCCCTTAACACCGCACAATTTCACTTCAATCATTGATTTCATATATATAAATTCATTAGTTAATGGATAAATAATAAAATTTGTTCACGTTAATAAATTATCCCTTTGAAAAATATATAAAAAAATCAAATTTAATTGTTGATTGTAAAAAAATATGAAAAATTAATTCAACAAATAATTTAATAATAAATTAATTTTTAAATTTTACTATTTAATATTAAATTCAGCATAAAAAATTAATTCTAAAAAAATATGATTTATTATCAAATTAATTTTTAAAAATTACGGTTTAATAATAAAATAGGGTTACAATTTAATAATAAACTTAATTTATTATATCTTTTCTACATTCATAAATTAAATTTATTGTTTTCTTTCTTTGAAGAACTAATTTATTATAACATCGTACTTTTATATACAAATGTAACTACTTCTCCTTAGTTGATTCCAGTAGTTCTGTTTCTCTGGTACCCAACATAGCACTTCTATTATCCTGTTTATCTATCTATCTCCGTGCGTCACTGAACCTTTCGCTTTCATTTCCCAATAGCTCCTGCATCCTCAAGCTGATTTGGACACAATTTTTCCCACCAAATTTAACACTTTTGCCCCCCTCCCACTACCATATAAAAACCCCTTTCCCCAACCCACCCTCCCACAAATTTTCTAACCCTTTCCTAATTCCTAATGCATTATTGTTTTTACCCCTCACTCTCTCTCTAATTAACAATACCACACTGTTTCCTTACGCTAAGAGGACTGTTTATCCGTACATCATTTATTCCTCCTCATCTTTATTCTATTAATGCCCAACCCTCCTCACCCATTTGTTTAATTCCACACAAAACAAACTTGCTTCTACTTCTACTTCTTCCCTCACAACACACCCCACATGGAGGAAGTAATCATATCTCCTTCTTCATCTTCCTCTTTAGTCTCTCTTTCCCAAGAAAACCCAACACCAAACCTTCAACAAAAACTTCAATTTCTCCTCCAAAGCCAACCCGATTGGTGGGTCTACGCCATTTTCTGGCAAGCCTCACACGACGACAATGGCAACCTCTACTTATCCTTCGGAGAGGGCCATTTCCAAGGCACCAAAGAAACTTCCCCAGAATCACTAAACATATCCACAAAGAATAAGTTCATGATGCAAACACCCACAAACGACAACATCAACGACGCCGAGTGGTTCTACGTCATGTCGTTGACTCGCACCTTCGCAGTCAACAACAATTCTTCTTCAAACTCCGCTTCTTGTTCTTCTTCTTCACTCCCTGGCAAGTCTTTTGCTTTAGGCTCGGTTCTCTGGCTCAACAACAGGCACGAACTTCAATTCTACAACTGCGAGAGATCCAACGAGGCGCACGTGCACGGGATCCAAACGTTAATTTGCATCCCGACACAAAACGGCGTCGTCGAAATGGGATCCTACGACACCATCAAACAAAACTGGAACCTCGTACAGCACGTGAAGTCTCTCTTCCAAACCCCTCCAGATCCGGTTCCTTTCCAAATCCTTGACGACCACACCATCTCTTTCGCCGACATCGGCATCGTTGCCGGAATCCAAGAAACCAAAAAACGAAAACAAATTACCCCAACAGAACCCAGCAAAAACGACAACTATGTCGACTCCGAACACTCTGATTCGGATTATGCCACGTTGCCAACCGCCGCCACCCCAAAAGCCTCGGAGCCGAAGAAAAGAGGGAGAAAACCTGTTCTCGGACGTGAGATTCCGATAAACCACGTGGAGGCAGAACGACAACGAAGGGAGAAGCTCAACCATCGGTTCTATGCCTTACGAGCTGTTGTTCCGAATGTTTCGAGGATGGACAAGGCTTCGTTGTTGTCCGACGCTGTCGCCTACATCAACGAACTGAAGGCGAAGATTGAGGACTTGGAGTCGCAGCAGCCGAGAGACAGGAATAAAAAAGTGAAGACAGAAATGACGGACACTCTGGATAACCAGAGTGCCACAACCACATCCACCGTCGTGGACCAAAGAGGACCTAGGTCTAGGTTAGGTTTAGGCCCGCTTGGACTCGAGGTCGATGTAAGGATCGTGGGGCCCGATGCCATGGTGAGGGTACAATCAGAAAATCTGAACCACCCTGGGGCGAGGCTAATGGGTGCTTTAAGAGACCTAGAGTTTCAGGTTCACCATGCTAGCATGTCTTGTGTTAATGATCTCATGCTTCAAGATGTGGTCGTTAAGGTTCCCAATGGAATATGGAGTGAAGTGGGTCTTAAATCTGCTATTCTCATGAGGTTGGATCAGTGACACTGGTGAGGCTATTAGCTGTAATGTAACTGTTAAGATGTTGTTGCTGTTCATAGTAGTCGCTTTTTTGTGTAAGTTATAATAATGATTAATGCTTTAGATCATTTTTATTTATCTTTTCGTTTGGGGGGAAGGTCTTGCATGGTCCTTGATGACGGTGGGGTTGGGTTGGCTCCAACCTGCAATTATGTGATTGTGTTGGTGATCAGGGAATCTAAGAAGCCTGTCGTTTATGTGTACCAGCCTGTTATATATATATATATAAATTTTGAAGTGGATCAATACCAGGATTAGAATAAAAAGTGGTCTCCACATCTTGTTTCAGATTCCTCAAAGTCCAAACCCTATAATCTAGTATCACAAGATTTAGATTGTGTATGAATAAATAACAAAAAGATTGTGTATGAATAAATAACAAAATTAGGCATGTGTTTAATATAATTTTATTATATAAAGATATATAGATCAGAAATTTAATTATGAAATTTGTTGAAATAAATAAAAATAATATTTTATTAAATTGTGTTGAAATTTTATGAACATGGGTTGAAATGAATTTGTAGGAATTATAAATTACTTTTCTAAATCATTAAATCTGTTAATTAACTGTGATCAATACCTTTAATTTACTTACAAGAGTACATCTGTCCAAAGTGAGTATTATGCACTTGAGAAAAGTAATGGAAAGCAAGGAATTCTTTATTAGGGACTTCCTATGTATATCTACAAGGTTGAATTGTTAATTGTTAAATTTTTGTTCGATAGTGATTATTTTATTATTCGCAAATGTATTACTAATAAGAGTGAGAAAATACGATGTTGTGTTGATCGAGTGGAATTAGAGTTTAATCCTTTCAACGATATCTCGAATTTAAATTTTATGATGAAAAAGTATAGTTAAAATGATAGAATATACTATATGTGCCAAGCCATATTTTTCTTAGTACATATTACTCATCAACTTTAAATACTTTGCATCTATAACCCAAATAAGTGTGAAAAAACTCATTTTATTACCAATCCTTAAAAGAAGAGTGTTACTGATACTTTTTTTTTTTATAATATTTTTATTTTTATTAGTTTAAATTCATGCGAGTTTCACTAATTTGATGACGAGACTTATCAAATACTAAAAAAGGATGAGATCCCTACATAAATTTTATTCAATAAGTCTAGTCTTCACAACTATCATTACATGAATTAAATTGGTTGGTTTGTGAAATAAATAGGTTTATAAAGTTATTGATTCATGTTTGACCCACTTTAGCTTGTTAGTTCATTTAACCAATGAAAATATTAACAATAAGAATAAAAAAATATAAAAACAACAAATTATATATTTTTATATAATTTACAAAAAATATCTTAAATTTGAGTCTTATATATATCCTCTTTAACTACTATTCGTCTTTGGTGGAAGGTTTCTAGAGTACAAGTATATTATTTTATTTCAAAAATCAGTCGTCTAAGAAAATGATTTATCATTTTAAAAATTAAGATTTTTTTTAATATCATCCATTTTAAAATATTTCTGGTTAGCGAGACAAGATAAAATATATTTTTTAAGATAAACTTAATTAATTAAATATAATTTCATTTTTCAAAAAATAATAAATTTAATGACTTTGATATTTTGAAACTATTTAATAAACATTGTTAACAATTAACCATTACTATAATTTTTCCTTATTATATATGTAGATTTTTCTCTTAAATTTATGAACGTTGCAAAGTTTTGAATTTTTGTTATTGCCATTTTCTTAAGAAACGATTGGTATTTATCAACGTTCACCTTTGATGTTCTGAACTCAAAATTTAATTCAATCTTGTTGGCTATATCATGTTACATGAAAATCTCGAATGTCTTATGGTCAGCTGCATTGCGTCAACTCCATGCTGTTCTAATTAAAACAGCCATCCAGAACACGCACGCCTTGAGTAGTAGATGTTCCTTCTGTTCCCATTTATGTTTCATTTTTAGATTTATTCAAAGTTCAAGGAGAGAATGCACACTGTTTTATTTCAAAATTAGACATAGATCGGAGGTAGCCCCGGAAAATGGGTATGCATTCAGATTTCAGGAGATTACTAGTTCACGGTGAGTCAAGCCAGACAGAGCATGAAAATCTTTTTTTTCATAATTCATAAATATTAATTATTAATTTTTGTTAGTAAAAAAAATTTAAACTCATAATCTATATTTTCTTTCTTCTTTTATTTTTTAGTCTCTAAGTCAATTTTATATCTCAACAGAACATCGAGAATGTGGTGACAATATATGAAATAACTTTGACTTTAAATAATAATATAAATAGCATATGAGATCATATATACTTGTGTTATATGGAGTAAAATTTACGATCATAAGTGAGGAAGAAATATTATTTAAAAAAATCTAAAATAAATCAAAAGTTTTTTTAATGAGTAAAAAAATAGAAAAGTAAAATGAATCAAAGTTTTTACATAAATTAAAATTAATTTATTCATTTTAACTTTTAAAAAGTTAGATTAAATATTATTTAAATAAACTAAAATACTTAAATTATTTTTTATTTATGAAAGAATATTAATATATTTTACCTTTTCTTTTATATTTAAATAATTATTAAAAGTTATTCAGAATGGACCTGACTTTCACCTGAAATTTAAGAGCCAGGCTATCTATATGGGCGCGCGTGGTAATACAAACGAAAATTTTGGTACAAAATATAACTAATGGGTACGATAATATAAGACAATGCCTCTTACTGCAAATTTCCATCTCTACCTGGTTTAGTTTCAATTCGATGACGATATATATTAACACATTTTCTTTTTTTGAAAATATATAGAGGACCTCAACACTAACTTTTCTTTTGTCATTTGTGAGGAGGTGATTGTTATTTTTGCAAACAGGGAAGGAGCTACAAGTAATTTTACATAACGTGAGGGGCATTAATTTATTCTCTAGTTGTTGATTGTTGATGAGCTATCATTTATTTGTCTATATTTTACAAAGATATTATTGTGTGATCGGTATCTAATTTTTCAGGCAACGTGTACCAATTAACAATCCAAGAAAACTTTATGGTAGAGTTTTAATTTCATATTGATTTTGTGATAAAAGAGGGGAAGATATATGACTCAGAGAATTCTGTGTCAGTGAATTTTTGCTCGGCCAAAATGATCCTTTTATGTTGCTTCTTTTTTGTGGAAGCCGCCTTGAATCTAAAAGCAAGGAAGATGGACGTGTACATCAAACCCTTTTGGAGTTCTGACCATGACCACCACCACCACTAGTTAAGCCTAAAAGGCACTAGAAAAACATGTGTTGAGCAGAACGCCAATTGCCAAGTGATTGTAAATGTTTGCAATTGCAAATAGTTCGATGATTACCAAGTGCAACTTCAGATTTTACATCTTTTTGTGTAGGAGCCTACTGAAGTGATGGGTTGAATTGGAATTGAAATGAGCAAAAGTTATTGATAAAAGTGATTAAATATTTTGAATTCTTTAATTAAAGTTTAGGATTTGATTCTTTGAACTTAAAATTGCATAGAGATTTTTTAGTCTAAGATCACAAATATTTTTTAATGAGATAATTATATTTAAATTAAATAAGATTATTATGGATGATATTTTTTTTCTTCAAATAATATAATTACATATTTAAAACTTAAATTCAAAAGAACTAATTAAATTAAAATAATATAACGTTAATTTATTCATGCTCATGGTGATCTAATAGAAAAGAGATTAATTGAGTGTAAAATAAAAATTTCAAATATTATAAAACAAAATAGGAATTGGAAGTTGCTTCAAATACTCTGGGACATGTTATGTTGTCATTTTATGGGTAGTACTATGTTGTTTGTAACGGACCCAGAACGCATGTGAACATTGCAGCATGCCCTGACAGGGAGACAAAGCTCACCCCACATCATTGATTGATAACTAAACCGATCAATAATTTTATTTTGACACGTATGTAATGTTTCTGTTTCTGCTGTTTGAATATTAAACCCACGCTCACTTGCAAACAAAATCTTCGAGCTAACTAATTATTGTCTTTGCATATTGAAAAGCATAATTCGAGATGCAAGTGCAAGACAAATCCTTGTTAATATTTGACTACGTTCTCTGCCCCTACTTCAATTCCAATGTTGCATCATATGCTTATCGTGTTTGTGTCAAAGAGTCTCCAACATATGGTTATTGTCCAAATTCATTTTCTCACGCAGGAAAAGAAGTTCATGTTAAACGTGTACTTTAATCCTGAATAGTGTCTTGTTTAGGGCTGAACACAGACACAACACAATACAATTTGCATGTACAAATAGTTTTGGGGGATGGAATACTTAAGTTTAATAGTTCAGCTATTATATATCGATGTTAAAAAAAAGTTCAACTTATTAACTTGGAGATATATGATTAATAATTCAATCCTTTATAAACTTTAAAAATATATAATTTGATCCCTTGTTTCCCTACATAAACAATCCGACCTTATTTTATTTTTTTAATTTTTTCCATCACTTTGTAATGGATATATTGTTAATTTGTTATGAATTATACTCAGTAGTATTCTACCTCACAAATCGCATTAATTTTCAGCACAATTCAATCCAAATCTTTTATATCCATACCTCAAGTTTTCAATCACGCTTTCAAATCACTGCACCAATTAATCTAATGGCCCTCACCTTTAGAAGTGATTGCTTTATGATCCTAATTTTTAATTATTTTTATTTAATTTATAATTAATTGATTATCTCAAATAATCATAATTATTAATTAATAATCTGTCAGGGAAATCAAAATCATAAATTTATAAAACTAATTAAGAGGATTAAATGTAATAATTAAAATTAAAGGACCAAAATCATGGATTTAGAAAATTAAAGGACAAAAATTACAATTTAACATTTTTTTTCATGATCCGAAACCAAACAAATTCTATGTGGTTTGGTTGAATTGTTTAATAACAAAAAATCAGAATGTTAAAAATTAAAAAGAAGAAACGCATGTATAAACAACCATAATAGCATTAAGTTTTTTTATAAAAAAATTACAGCCTACAATAATAATTATCTAATAGTAGAAGCCAACAACTAGCACTAGAAACACTTATAACATTTTTCAATATCAGTAAGTTTTCCAAAAAAAAATTAGAACCTTCAATTATCTAACAACTAACAAAACAAAACAAAAAGCAAAATAAGAATTGTATTGTAAAACTAAAACACTAACATAACCCTGTAAATTGTAAATAAAAAAATGACAGTAAAACTAAAACTAATATAAAAAATAAAACATCGTGTACGATTCGGATCAATTGGCTTTGGTTTAATTTTTACGAATTTTAAATTCTCTAATCCAAGAATCTAATCAAATCATTTGAATTTTAAAAAATCAAATCTAAATCAAACCAATAAATTAAACTAAATCATTTTTTTTTTGGATTGATTTAATTTATATCGATCAGATTCATGGGTCGGACCCATGCTCACCCTGGTGGATAGGAAGGAGGTCCACTTTTGCTTTTTGGGAGTATCATAGCCACTAATAGCTACACGTAAACCAATACGAAATTAAGCACATAATGGTACTTGACCAGTCATAGGGAGGTTTTACATGCGAAAAGTCTAATAAGAATTTGTTTGTTTTGAGATACACCAAGAAAAATAACAGTAAGATATATTAATAAAATATTTAATGGTTGAGATTTAAGAAAAGAAATTTGATGAGTATGTTTATTTTAACATATTTGTTTTTCATTTTTTAAATTGCGATGCTTAGGGAGAGAAAAAATGAAAGAAGTAGAAGAGTGGCAGCGGTGCAAGGAGATTGTTGGTGTGATGGTGGTGGTGAAAGTTGTTGCCAATGAGGAGGCGGAGAAGAAGCAGTCATAGTCGAAGAAGAAGTTGTTGTCGTAGTCGTTAGTGAAGAAGTTGAGGTCTGGTGGAGGAGGTGTAGTTGGCGAAGAGAGAGTTGCACGGTACTTCGCATATCTCAGATTTCACAGAGGACCTTCTTGTGATGGTCTTGCTTTGTGATGGAGGTGGTCTTGTCGGCGACGACGATGGTGAATGTCGTAAACAGATTTGCGACCAGGCGACAGTGGATGGGAGGTCGTGGTGGTTATAGGAGTTGTTGCTAGTGCGGGTGAGAGAAAATGCGAAGAAAATGATGGTTGATGGCGAATTGACAGAGGAGGGGATCTAGAAAACGAATCCATAGAAAAGAAAGAGGATTTAGATTAATAGTAGTGCAAGGGCATTGGGTGCGAAGCAGATATGGAAAGAAAAAAAACAAACAAAAAAATTAATTTATTTTTTATTTAATTTATATATATTTTTCTTTCCGTTACAAACCTGTTGTTGCCTAAAATTGGGGGGTACAGGAAGTTTTAGACTTCATATTAGAATTCACCAATTTTATATATGATGTGGCTATTTTACAATGGTCTTGGAGACTTTTTATTTGTATTGTTTTGGCTAGGTTGGCCACATCGTGTGGTCTAACCTTGACTTCTTTCATTAATAATATCATTTAGCTTTTTTTTTTATAATATATATATATATATATATATATATATTCTTTTTTCTAGTTGTATCTTTTGGAGAATTGTAGGTTACACAATTGATTACGTGAAGACTCACTTTCACTATTGAAAGTTTTCAATCAAAACCATATTTTTTTTTTATAAATTTTAAAAAGTAAGGTAGTTGTGGAAATAGCTCAGGCCAAGCCAGGTTTTGACAGACCTGAACCTAGTCCGCATCATTATTATTAAGTCTAAACCTGACTTCAAGTGACTTGTTACCTGTTAAAAATGAGTTATTAAGACTTGAGCCTAACCTAAAATTCTGTATATAAAGTCTGATTAAATAAAAATAAATAATTAAAAGTTAAAAATAACATAATATATATGTTTTTCTTATAAATTATCAAATATAATCTTATAAATTATAGTTTATATAGGTCCACTATTGAGGTTTAGTGAATTTTTTTTAAAGCCTACATCTTACCTTTTTAATTAAAAAACTTTTTAAAAAGCTCAAATTTGACATTTTTAGTAAACAAGACAGGTCAAGTCAGGTCTTAACCAAGTAAAGGGATATTATAAAATTGGTAGACGCTACGGACTTAATTGGATTGAGTCTTTTTATGAAAACTTACCAAGTGAGAACTTTCAAATTCAAAGAAACTCTAGAATTCACAAAGGGTACTTCTGAGCTAAATCCTGTTTTCCGAAAAAAAAAAAAGAGTGATAATAAAAAAGGGATAGGTGAATAGACTCAATGAAAGTTGTTCTAACAAAAAGAGTTGACAATTTTTCCTTTTTTGCATTAGGAAAAGAATTCTTTCGTCAAAATTCGGCCCTAGACCTTGACAAGTTATGTGACATATTTTCATCACTAAGTGCAAACCTTGTTGAAAATTATATTCAGGAATAAAACTGTTTTGAGAAGGGCTCTATTATAAAGAATCGATCGTGACTATTTTTTCCTGGTCTGGTTCAGTGATTTTATCTTTTCAGTTTTCAAGGATTTTTCGATTCTTTTAAATTCCTTTTTTTTTGTTTCAAGCTATCAAGCACAATTATCCATATATTTTCTGCGCAAAATTGGTCCCTATTTACATGAGATATTTACATTCTTATTAATTGACAAGGGAGATCCTTTGAACATACGCATTTGACGTTTTATTCAACTAAGTGCATAAGACAAAAAGAGATAATACAGTTCACGGTTGCGTAAGGAATCTGGAACTTGTACGTAATTTTATGGGATGTGAACGTCTTAATGAAAATGATGATGAGTATATAGAAAACCATTCAACGAAATGATATATTTATTACTACTAATTGAGCTATTAATTATTGATCATAATGAGTTATTTACATTCTTATTAACTTACTGCAATTCACAATCATATTGGTATAATACCAATCAAAGTATTCTCACAAATAAAATTATTTGGCGATATTTTTGAAAGTATACTCAAGGTATGGTGAATATAAAATCATGAGCTCTCAGAAAAACACACATATAAGGAATGGTTTTAGTGATAATATTTTTTTATATAAAACAAGGAAAATAAATGTTAATGATTAAATTTTAGCAAAAATAATATAGACATATACAATTCTGGTGGGACTGAACTCTCGATAGTCGATATGGTCCACTGTGATCGCGTCTACAGAAGAAGAAAAAACTTCTTTATTAAAATATATATATATAGTTATAAAAAATGAAATCATAAAATTATTTTGTGGAGTAAAACCTCGTGCCTAATAACATACTTAACAGGCGGAAAGAAAACATCAAAGCAACGTACCTACAATTTGTTATTCGATGATAAATAATGTATACTTTAAAAAGTATATTTTATCAATAAAGGTTTAGAAATATAATGGGATTGCAAAATCTGTCATGCTCTGGGAGAAGGGAACTATATATGCTGCAGATGAGTTCTATTCTGGTACCAGAGTGCAATTCACCCGCACTTAGTTTATTTTTCAATTCCACTTCTTTTTCTCCTCTTTTTCCCCCCCATATGTGTAAAAAAAAAAGAAGCTTAGAAATATAATAGATATACTTTTAAAAGTCTCATCAACTAACTCATCCTCAATAGATACAATAATTTGTATAGATATATAGGAAAATATACAATAATTTGTATTATTGGAAAAATCTTCAGATATATGTTGTTATGTACTACAACCGAGTACGCGAAGAATCAATTGGTAAATGATTTTTTCAGCTGTTAAGTAGTGATTTTTGGTTCAAAATCTGAAACTAAAGTTGCATTAAATATGTGAAAAAGAGAATTTTATTATACAATAATTTTTTAAGTCAAATTGAATATCAAAATTTTAGCTTAATTAATTCAATAGAGTATGATATCATGTTTAATTTTTATCGATAAAAAAATAGTCAAGTTGAATTATCTATTATATATTTGATAAATACTAAAATATGTATATTTTATTTCAAATTCAAAGACTAACTGGCCTGGTCAAATAAAGATTACGCTCCTTTTGATTCTTATTGTCTCATAGTAGATATTTAAAGTAATTTGACACCTGTCAAAAAATTAAATAGAAGTAATTTGACACCTGTCAAAATATTAAATAGAAGTAATTTCACACCTGATATAACCTCAATCATAGTCGTGCCACTTGTTTGGTGGCTCAATTTCCATTCCTTACTTCATGAGTGAATCTTGCGAAATTTCATATCATCATGAATTGCTTTTGAAATGATAAAAAAAAAAAAATAGTTAAGTTTGAAAATTAAAGTTATGCATGGTTGATAAAAAAATAGTTGACAAACTAATTAGAAGTATAAAGTAAGTCATATAACTTGTGATTGTGACTTGCTGTGATTTGTGAGTAGAATTAAGTTTGCATATTTTAAATAAGGTTTTAGATTAATTTGCATTTGAGTTTAATAAATATATTCTAATATTTAATCACAAATCAACTTTGTAATTATTTTATGATAATTATTTTAAAAAATTAACTTATCATATATGACGAATTATGATTGAAGAATTGTGTAAAATGGTTTATATTATTAATATATAATCTTTTTTATTTTTGAATTTTATAAAAGAAGAAAAAATTGTGATTATCATAAAAGATTTTTTTAAAGGTGATGGTTCTCCACCAAAATTTAATTATTGACCAAGCAATAAGATAAATATAACGACCAAAAAGAGTATATTGAAAGATCA
>PYAF01001524.1:1207488-1219426 GCA_007407185.1 Glycine tomentella
AAATTATATTTTAGTATATTTTGAAGAGTTTATATTAAATTGATTTTAATATGTATAAATGAGATAACAAATAATTTTGGATTAATATGAAATTTTGTATCCCTAATCTATGTAAAGGAACCTTCAATCCAACAATGGATTTTAAAAATACATTATCCAATTGAGAATTATTAAACAGTGTAATAGCTAAACAAAGTTACACCAGTATAATTTGATCTCTCTATATATATATGACTATGTTGGACAATCTATTTCAACTAGCTTCTAACTTTTATTATTAGCTAAAAACTTCTTCATTTTACATTTCTTTTTCTCTCTTACACAATATTTTCTGTTATTTTTTTTCCCCTTTTTCATAGAGGGTTACAACTCCTCATCCATCTACAAATCTATAAAGTGCACAACTTTTTTCTTGGCTAATCATGATTCCCAAACTCCACAGTTTGATAATATCCCTATCTATATTTAGAACATTTTTATAAATAAAATAAAAAAATCTTGGACAAGCAAGCTTTTTTTTGTCAACCTGACGGCAAGTTAAAAAAAAAATGACTTCTTTTCTATAACAGTAGGATTAAATATAAGGCCGGTAATTCTATTTGCAATCTTCTTTTTTCTCTTTAATTTTTTTTTTATATATTTAAGAAATAAGAGTTATATTATTTTTTTGGAAAATAATTTATTAAATATTAAAAATAAAAAATAGGGATGCAGCGAGAAAAAAAGATGGTACAAATAAAATTTTCTTAAAAGTAATAATAAAAAAATAGTCTGGCAAATTTAGAAGACAAGGCCTGCTTGAGAAGGCCCAGATTCAAAGGCTTCGAGGCATATTTGATATATGGGCTTACTCACTTACATTTTTAAATAGGGAGGACTTGAATACCAGCGCCCGTTATTTGTACCTACGCAAGAAAATAGATTGTCGTAAGAAGAATGATTGAATAAATAAGTAAATACATGCATAAATAAGCCAAATAAGTACTTATTACACTAACACATTTATACCACTTAGTTTCTAGATGATCAATTGATACAAGATTATTTCAATTTAATTTCTAAGTTTGTTGATAGGGGTGTCAACAAATTGGAATGTCATTCTCATCTTTTTCTCGCACTTCTCTTCTTTTTTATTAAAAAAAGTTTAAATTATAAGTATAAAGTTGTGTTAAGAAAAAATACATGTTATCTTTTTTTTAAAAAAAAAAATCATTTGAAAATTCAATCCTTATTTTATTATTGCACTATTTTACACTTTGACACTTCTTTTTTTAGAGCAAGCGCCAACAATTACTATTTACTACTACATCAACTACAATGATGTTGGCAGGGACATCTGCAATACTAAGGCTCATGTCCCTCGTATTCTACTTAATTTTTTTTTCTTCTTTTGTTTTGTATCTCTGTTTCAGGTCTCAATTGGTGCTACTGAGTTATGGAAGGTGACATGGAGTCCATCGCATTGACAATTCCCAAAGAGCTCACTATGCTAATCGAGCAAATATCTAGCTTTGATAGAAGAAAGAGTTTGATTAATTTAAAAAGGAAAAATGTGCCTACAAGTATATTTTTAGTTTCTCAGGGAGAACAATTGGGCTACAAGAAGACAGAAATTGATGAAATTCAGTGCCAATTTCGGTAAAAAAAATAAAATAATACTTTTGTTGGATATCAGGAGGCCCCAATTGAGAACATACACATAACTTCAATAAGACAAAAACATATAGTAAGGATTATCCTACTTTTATATAAATTATTTTAGTCATATAACTAATTAATGTGGGATCTCACATTTAAGACCAGACATTTTGAATATGAGATCTGAAGTACTAAACATTTATCATATCATTAGGATATATTGTGATTCTATCTTATCATTTGAACTTTGACCTAACTTAAACTCCAAAGTCAACTCATGGAGTAAAAATTATTCTCACTTGTATATACTATTTTGTTAATCAATTTACCATCTTCAACACAAGCAATCAACCAATAAAAATTTTGTGTGTGTGTCTGTGCTCAACACTAATTACTCAAGCTCCTAATTTCTAGATTTGAAATCTTATTCATGGACCCCAAGTGTCTGCTCACTTTTTAAAATGTCACTCTAAACCTTCTTTGTTCCTAATTAAGATAAGCTTGAAAGGAGAAACACTAAATTAAAACAAAATGACTAAAATAACTAAAAATGCATTTTTATACTAATATAAAAACAAAAGTTTTTCCGTCTGAATCCACTAGTAAGTATTAATGTAAGAAAACCCAACCCAATTTATTTTGTGATCAAGCTGTAATGGACCAGGCCAAATATCTAGATTAACTTAAATTGACAACTGCATTAGATAGTTTTACTCTAATGACTCAGACTATTCATAGTCTTTGCGTTGTAGTTATAAAAAAAAGGAATTGATTCTGATCGAATAAAAACAAGAAAAAGTTAATAATGTGAAATAATATCTAGATATAAACATAAAAAAGTTAAGTTTTATTTTTAAATCGTGTTTACAAAATAATTTTTTTCTGTTAGCTTTATCCAGGTTGTTTAAAAATAATCACTAACTTTTTTTATATAAACAATTATTCTAAATAATTAATATTTTGAAAAATATTATAACTCCAGTCAAACTAAATTAACGCATGTTTGATATCCCCATTTTAGATGTGCGTTCTAATAAAAAAAATTACGTCAAAATAGGCTAAAAAATGCAGAAGTTATAAATATTACTACTACCTTTTATGGACGTAGATCAAGTTTGATGCTAGGAAATTCTAAACCCGCATCTAATTAGAGATCAAATTAAACTGTTCTTCACGTCAAATCCCAACCCATGACAAATTGACCATAGACACTCTCCATTCTATGAAATAAAAAGATTGTTATTTTTTAAAAAAGGCAAAACATAATTTATTCATAATGGTCAAAGAGTACAAGATGTACCTTGTCCAATCTACCAAATTACAAAGCATAAATAATTATAGCAAAAAATAAATTAATTAGAAAGCATAAATAGGTTCTGTTTCGTTTTGTTTTTATTTTTTACTGAAATAGGTTCTGTTTTAATAATTAACACATGCATGTTTTCTTGTTATACTTGAAAATAAAACATTTTTTGAATTTTCACCTGTATAAAACTTTCCACAATTAAGTAGACATCCCTTAATCTTTCTTACGATCCATCACAATCAAATCATCATAAAGAAAATCGCTGCAATCTTATAACATGGCGCAAGTCATTATGATAAATCAAATAAAAAGCATATCAAATTGAAGAAGAAAAAAAAGATACCGAAAAGAAGCTTCAAATTGAATTATTGACCAATGAAAGGACAGTGAATAATACAAAAAGTCCGCAACTCTTTCCTTCAAATTGAACCTTCATTGTATAATTTATACGCCCCAAGAATCGTATCAACCTATTAAATAAACATATATTTTCCACTATACATGAAATTCCAAACATTAGGAGGAATAAATAACCCAATGTTGACCATCAACATTTACCTTAAGATTGTTGACTTTTGCAAACAAATCAACGGCTCTCCGAACCCCTCTGTTGTCTGCGGCGGTGAAATAATCGTGGCCGAAAATAACCCCTCCGGGTCGGAGGATCCGAAAGCCACGATTAATATCAGCCCAAGCCGATAAAAAATCGTGACCAGCATCGATCTCAATCAAATCCACCAACACCCCCCACTCACAAAACAACATCAGGCTCGACCCACTCGAGAACGGAACGGGTAAAACCGACCCGGTATGGTTAAAACTAACGACATTCTGAAGGAACTGGTAAAAGAGCCAAACGTCGCCGTTTGGCATCGGTATTTTACTGAACCGGTCCCTGAACCCGGCCCAGCCGCGAAAGTCGTCGACGCAGAGGATCTGAGTTTCGAGGCCGAGTCGCCGAGTCAACTCGGCCATGTGAATCGCCGACGCGCCTAGGAACGTGCCAACTTCCACGACGGTTCTCGGCCGCACGCGGCGGATGAGGTTCTCGAAAACCGCGCCGGTGGAGCCCCATCCCTTGACTTTCCTCGTTCGCCGGAGTTTTGCCGCCGCGTGCGACGGCGGGAAATTTTCAAAAGGCGAGGTGCCGTTGAAGAGGCGGTCCACGAGCGTCCGGCGAACGAATTCCGGCGGAATTGGATCGGCGCAGCGAGTCGTGACTCGGAACGGGTTCAACTCGGTGGTGTTAATTGAGAACCGAATAGTAGGTTCTAACAAAGAAGGCGATGATGGTGGTGGTAAGAGTGGTAATGAAGTGGAAGAAGGGTGGTGGGATAAGTAACCTAAGCTGTACGTTAGCAAAAGGAGAACAAAATACGCCGCGGGTTTTGCTCTTTTGACGAGTATAGGTTTTAACGAAGCTGAAGCTCTTCTATATTGCTCTGCTTTCATGTTTGCGGGAATTATAGGTTAAAAGAGAGCAACGTTGGATTTAGTTTATAAGTGTTTTTTGGTTTGGACATGATGAATGCCGACAAGTAGTGACCACAGAAACGAAGAAGGAGGATATGGCTCTTCGAGTCTTACGTTTGTGGAAATTTCAATTTTGGTTTGAGTAATTTTAACATCCCTGCTACTTCTACGTCGAATATGAGTTGTTCGACCATTCATATTCATGTTTGCTGATAGTTTTCTTTTGCCTTTTTGGAGTTGTTAATGTCAAAAATTTATGACGGGATCATTGCGATTTAATTATGCAACTACCGTGTCAACATCATTGGTATCCCATCAATTAGTGAATAATTCCATGCTTTTAATGGCCAATAAAATTGAGTGTTTATGCCTATATGTTTCAGAAGATATTTTAATTATTTTTTATTGTTTTTATAAGTCAAAATATGTGTTTGACTTTTGATAAATAAATTTTAGTAGATTCTTAAATTAAGTTCATCAACACATTTCAACTAATTTTAAAGATTTTTTGTTAGTCGAAAATGTTTTTTCACGGTTAGGTGCACAAGTTTTTTAATAATTTTTAACTTTTTCAAAACTTATTTGAAATAATATCTTTTTTAAACACCAATTTCTAACTTCTAATTCTTTTATATTTCTTTCCTTTTTATTTTTAATATATTTATCAATTTTCTTATTATTTTTATTAAATAAATCATGATTTTATTATTTTTATATTTTTTAGCTACTTCAATAGCTAATTTTACATGATACTTATAATTTAATAAGCTAGTTTTCTTTAACTTTTTAGCTTCTAGCTAATTCTTTTTATCTATAATATATTTATCAAATTTTCTAATTATATTGTAAAATAAGTTATGATTTTATTTCTTTTATGTCATTTTGTATTTTTCAGTTATGATTGATAAAATGAATAGGTCGACCCATACCCGATCCATATACTTTTGAACTAAAATTTCTTAGGTCCAACCAAACCTATGTCGGGTTGTGGGGTCATTGAATCTATTGGGACCAATTTAGAAATTAATACAAAAGTTAAAGAAAGTGATTCTATGTAAAAAAAATATTCAAAGAAAAAAAATTATTTATTATACATTTATTCTATCTAAACAAGTATTGAAGTAGTCATTTATGTAAAACTTACTATTGCCCGAGGGATGGAGACATAGGATCATCCACAAGAGCTATGACCGATGGTCATCCCAAGGTTTATGTATATTGTTATTTAAGAGTTTTTAGGCCCCCAACCCTACCTACAAAAGCAACACCAGCGCATTTCCTTTCATACATCCATCAACACAAAGCTTAGGACTGGCGGTGGCAATTGCTTCAATCCAATTTTTTTAATTATTATGTTAAATGAGCTTTTTTCTTCTACTCAATTATTATCTGTTGTGTTTCTTTAGTTGGAGAAGTTCAAATTTAATTCTAAAAATACGTATAGAATTAAATAATTTAATTAATAATCATATTTTAATGATATTGCAATTCAAAGAATATTTTTCCAACAATAAAAATGTCCAGTTTTAAAATGGCAAAATTGTTACAAATCAAAATTTCCACCTAAATTTAATGTAAACCAAATGGCACCCAGTTAATGAAGTATGTGTGAGAGTCTTGTAAATAGATTTCACAACAAATAAGGTATATAAAGAAATTAATATATATATATATATATATATATGACTTTATATTTCTATAAATAAAACAAAAAAATACATGCATTTATTTCTTTCTTTCTTATTGAAGATTAAATGACTAGAGCTGGTTTGTTTAATCTTAACCTCCTTAAATCAAAATTCTGAACCCATCCGTGGTGAATGTGTAATTATTGAACTCTAAATTTAATATTTATACAATAGTTTTGCTTCCTCACGCAATTCATTTACTGATAGAATAAAATTAATAAAACTGGTGATGGAAGCAAAAGCGTACAATACAAATAATATTCCCTGTAGTACCTAACGAAAATGAAAGAATACAATATTATACAATAAGTTTAAATAAGTCAAATGGCAATGAAAATAATGTACAAAATAAGGGTTTGGAATTTTATACCAGCTCTGGTTCTCGAGGAATATAAAACTAATCTCCCAGCTCATCTTCCAATCCACAAATAAATCACCCAAGTATTGAAGTATGAAGCATCATGAACGAGTGAAATGAAAAAAGGAAATAGAAAAAGAAAAACACTGAATCAACGCCACATGTGTATCATTATCCCAAAAATAAAAGTCAACTAAAATAAATTATGAGGCCCGTTATTTGGTGTCTTTGAAAAGAAATTTTATAATTAGAAAATTACATTTTCCCAGTTTTGTTTTTCTTCCCTCAAGCGGTGTCCCATTTTTTATTTGTGGTCTTGTCGAAACTGAATTACGTAAATGTTTTCAATTGTTTTACATTTTTTTTTTCAATTTCATAAATGGGATTCCACTAGGCTTAGTCATGAAATTGCATTAATCAGAATCAAAATATCAATTTTCATAATTATTTATTTTGAATCTAAGTCAACATCTTATACCACCACCAACCAAAAACACCAGTGTGAAAATTTTATCCCACTAGTTTTTATAATATCCCCACATGCAGCTATGACAAATTTGAGAGGAAAAAAACTCCCAGCTACTATATCTACCAATTTTTTTCTTTGCTCCTCTTGAGAGTCATGGACCACCCCATTATTCATTTCACCCATCCTACTGTTTCTACTTTGAGTACATCCTACATTCTCCATTTAATTCAACCATACATGTCACATGGCTATTTTGTATTCCATGATGACATTTCAAAAGTCATCTATGACTGAATCATTCTTTGCTTCGTTAAATACACCAAGTAAATGAAGATATAGTATAGACAAGTCCGTCCATAAATGTGATATCATTAGTTGATTTAACCCCTAGAAGTTTGCATGTGTACAATTAGATCACAAAACAGTCAAACTTTATGACATTTAATTCTTCCACCGTACAATTAATTCAATTTGAAAACTAAATTTTATCATAAAAGTTAACAAATTCAAAGTCTAAATTATCACACCCTAGAGTTATAAAATTTCCAGATAAAGACAAACTTGCCATAAAATTGACAAATTTTAAGACTAAGTTGTGCACCTACAAAATTTCAGGGATCAAATCTACACAAGTTGCCATTTTAGAGAATGAAATTGTATATTATTCATCTTATGGTTAGATGTCCATCACGTAATTTTTTTATAAGTAAAAATTTAAGATAGTTTTTAAGCTTCAAGCGCTTGAAAAAATACTTACAAATTCATATCAATAGCAGAATTTGAACTCACGTCTTGTGGGACGAGTCCTAACTTTAGGACTGGACCAACCTCCATTGCAGGTCCATCAGCTCTAATTGATCACACAATAAATCACAACCAACACCAACAAAGTAAAAACCAATCTCAAAATAGTAACTATAAGAAAGGCAAATATCCTTTAGCAGCAGCTCAAAGAACTTGTTCCTGAATTGCAAGTTCAGGGCCTAATGAAAAATAGACCCTGAACTAAATTCACAGACAGTGAATCCATCCACTGCATTTCATGTTTCAATTGACGCCTAGAATCCAGCAGAATTGCACCAAAAACAAACATTTTTTTTGTTTATATGACCACAACAAACTGCAATGAAAAATTGTTAAAAACCAGCAAGCAATTTAGGTGATCATAAATACCACATGCTTACACCTTCCAGTGACGAGTACAGTATGTTGTGGCACCAGCAGTTTCAGTTGATGCAAACTTGCTTTGTGCCAAAATTCTAACAACACAAACTACCTAATCTATCAAACAAGAGAAGCCCTTTTGTCCTTTGGTCGACCTATTAAAGGTCATCAGATCACACTAGTCCTACCTTTTAAGAAAAACCTACTATCAACAGTCTTATGTATCTCATGAAAAGCACATAAAAACATGTCACTTTGCCTCTTCACCGTCGCCACTGTTATGAGCAGCTGCAGAGCTGCCTTGGCCGTCTCCACCAGCTGTTCCAGCCTCAGAAACATCTTGCTTGCTTCCACCACGTGCATCGTTCGGACCGGTAGCCGAGGGTGGACCACCGCTGTTGCCGCCTTCAAGAGCAGCCTCGTTGTGCATTGGATGCATGCCATTATTTATTCCTCCAGGTCTCAGTCCCATTTGACCTTGGATGGCCTGCTGGTGTAGCTGCTGCTGTTGTTCCTGCATTTGATGTGGATTGCCAAATTGCAACGGCATTTTCTGGGGGAACATTCCTTGCTGCTGCTGCTGAGCCATTGCTGCTGCTGCAGCCTGAGGATGTTGCATATAGAATCCTGGTTGCATGGCAGGGTGCGGTGCCATCTGCAAGGAAGTAAAATCAAGGTTATGGGAAACAGATAAGACTTCCAAGGGACCGACCAGCTATGTTCTACTTTTACCTGTGGAGGCATGGCTGGTGTTTGAGGCTGGGCATCAGCAATTGCAGCTAAATACATTAAATTCTTTTGAAGCTGAGCTTGGTACCTAAGGCAACAAACCATCATCAACTATTACATAAAACTAGTGCCAAGTACGCAAAAATACCTCAGAGAAATTGCTAACAAATAGATAAGGACTGGGATACATCATTATTCAGAAATAAAGACCATAACAAATCATATAACTGTAAATTGCTGAGCAATAAAGTTAGTGAAAAAGTGAATGAGCAATTGTTAATAGCCTCATCCATTATACACATATAAAAATGTTAGGGATCACCGGATCAGGGGAAAAAGAGACAATCAACTAATATATTAAGTCAGACCAACCATCAGTACTAACAATAACATGCATACAGAATTTAGAGGTCACTTACTGGGCACATTCTGCAAGTTTTCCAAGATTTTGATTGTCCAATATTGCCAGAATCAGCTTCTTGTTCTCATCAAGGTACTGCAACATGACAAGGTTTCATATCATTTAAATTGTGTGAAGTGATAATTATGAAGGGGACAAAAAAATATGTGTATTAATATTCTATTCTGAAAATGGCCTAATACATACGGGATAAATGAACAATTCATTTCATGACTATACATTTCTTCATGGATCAAGGATACTGTAGAAGAAGTTCAATTTGCATCAATACCATTACTTAAGTTTGGTGCTGATACCCAACTTCTAAATCTTGAAAGAATCCTGTATCATGAAGGATTCCTGGGATCCCAGATTCTGTTGTTTAGCCATCTGATTGTTGTGATAGCTTGTTTGACTATGATAAATAAAAATTGATTTACCCAACATAAAGATTTATGTGCATTGCTATAGACCTATTGTCCAATCAACAGCCTACTTGTTTCTGGTTGTTTAATTAAGACCCAAATCCTACTATGGTAAATCAACAGGTATGTGCAAACTCAATTATTTGCTGCTACCAAACTACAAGTTAACTAGTTAAAGGATTCATGGGTTATATTGATAAAAGAGTATAAAGACTGAAAGAAATTTTTTTGTGAAATAATTAAATGGAGTAATGGGCATTACTCTCTACATGACTTTTATATCCATGCAGACAACCCACTTTAAGATGAGCTTTTCAATTTATGAACTTGAATTTCCTAGCCTTTTAAAGGCTAGAGTAAAATAAAGAGCCTATGCTGCAAACTAAAACTCCACTATTTTGTAATAACTAATGGACCTTTTCCAAAGAGGAAAACAAAGGGGGAAAAAGAGTCTATGCAGCAAATCAAATAGTCGAGCTAAGCATTACTGGCAAAGTGAAGAAAAAAAAAGTTCTACCATCATCTCCTTTGCTAACTGGAAACTAAAAATGTTCCGTGTAGAATAACAAAGTAGAGTGCTTTCCAAAGGTTTGCCACTCAGATGTCTATGGAAGATGTCTGTCATTATTAAATTAGACACATTGCAGAGGACTCAATTTATAATAGGTTCTCAAGATAGGGGTCTTATCACACAATCAACCTGTCTAAATATCTGAATACCCATACAAACTATGACGCACAGCCAGTTCAATAAGTTCAGGACAAATTGTCAATGAGTGGTATAAAGTTATTAAGATATGCCTTTAGGCCACTGACAAATAATCAGCATACTCCACTAGACATCAAGAAAACCTAAATCATAACTTGAAATAAACAGCATCAAGATAAACAAATATGGTTCTCAGAGATACAAGATGCTAATCCAGTTAGTAATGATACCAGATAATACACTTGTAGTTCTAGGTGTTACTCAAACATTGAGTAAACCAACAGCTAAAAGAAGACACGGATTAAAATCGCAATGTCAGATGCAACTTTTATGCCTACTTGGCTTGCTCTGCAGTTTTTGGCGTGCAAGGAATTATCCGAGACAAATATGTCACTCCTTTGTCTTTATATTCATTAGTTGAGATTGTGAGCTTTGTATTTGAAATGACCTAAGTGCTGGAACTTGGCTCTTATCATGGACAGTATAAGCAAAAGATAAATAATGAATTAAACCAAAAGTATATCATTTATCGCGGATTATCATAAATCCCAATTCATTCTCACTTCATATTGAACAAGTGTCACCTCCCAACTCCCAGAACAACCACAAAATAATAATAAGAGAAATGCTAATAACACACTCTTTCAAACAAACTTTTTGCTATTAGCGAAAACTCATTGAAAATCACAAAAATAATAATGAACCCAGAACAAACCATCAAAACCTTAAACTAATTTCAGCAATCTATGAGGAAAACTCTGAATTAAAACAGCAAAAGGCATACTTTTTGAATCTGCTCGGTGGTTATGTTCGTAGGTGGGAACGAAGGCATCATAGGAATCATAGGCGGTGTCTGCTGCATCTTCTCAGCCTTGTCAATCTAACTGAAAGTAATTAAAAAAAGAAAAAGAAAAAAAACCCTAATTCCCCCAAAATCACCACAATCATCAACAGTTCCCAAACCCCAAACCCCAGATGAAAAAATGTTACACAAACCCTCAATAAAAAGGGGAAAAGACAAAAACTTTGGCAGAAAGAGAGAGAAAGAGGACCTGGGTATGGTCTGAAAGTAGGTGAGAGGTAAAGAAACACAGTTGAGAACTGGGGTTTGTCTTTGTGGAGATCCTTGTTCGATCTTCTGGGGTACTGTGCACACGATGTTTCTGGAATTTGAAGACAAAGCAAACAACATAAAAAACAAAGGAATAGATTAAGGTTAGTTTAGCACTTAGCAGTGTCAAATAAAATTAAAAAAAAACCAACCAAAGCAAACAAAACTCAATAGTTGCTAGATTTGGGGTTTGTGTTTAAGGTTCGGCCTTCGGTAGTTCCAATTCCAAACTAACAAAGACAATGCTCAAGTGTTCGCTATTTATATGTCTTCGCATTCCCACTGTTTTGAGTTTGACTGTTGCTGCTGCTGTGCTGCTGCTGCGTTTCGAGCCCGGTTCGGACCATTGTATTGTATTGTACTGTTGTGTTGCACCACAACATGAATATGGGATAAGCACAAGATGTTTATTTATTGTGCTTTGTTTTTTTTTTTTTTTTTTTGGGGGGGGGGGGGGGGGGGGGGGGG
>PYAF01001524.1:1219526-1236961 GCA_007407185.1 Glycine tomentella
GTAATACATTATTATCCAAATGTGTAGCTTCGTACAAGTTAGTAATGTGAAAAATAGAGCTATTATTTTTTGATGGAAGGATGAATGAGTGGCACTTCATTGCCTTTGTTAACTTTTGCAATTTTATGTGTGCTTATAATAATAGAGAAGGAAGAGGGCATGGTTAATGAATTAAGTTTCGTTTTTGCTAGAGCATTTATTATAGGAAATTTGAAATTTTATTTGGAGCTCATTTAAGAATAAGGAACACAAGAAATAGAGAAAAATATCAAATTATATCAATGTAACTTACATAAATTATTACACAATTTATTAATTGTTAATTACATATAAAAAAATCTAAATCAACTTTAGATTGAAATTTTCCTTCAATTAGATCATATCAATAAAAATATAAAAGGAGGGGGAGGGAGTAGGAGAATGGGTGGGGGTAGATAAGTAAGTCTACTTAATTGGGTGTTTGAATATCAAAGCTGGGGCTGTCAATAGTAGGATCCTAATGATTGAACGGGCATAAGAGCCCAATTAAACCCAGTCGCATGCAGGCTAGTTTGATGTTCACTTGCTTTTATGTTGAACTCGTGGTTTTATCATTGGACATTTTTTTTTTTTTAACAGAAGCTGCCTCATGCGATTCTTTATTAGAATTAGTGTGTTATGACCTATGAAGCACGGACACTCCTTTTTTGTCCAAAATGTGTATTGGACACGTGTCGGACATCGACACGCTCCGACACATAGTCAATTTTTTAGGACACGTTGACTAGGGGGACATACGAGTTTGACTGAGTCGAACACGCAGTCAACTTTTTCACACGTTTCGACACATTTTTTTTTAAATTATATTTTTTTTTAAAAATTAAAAAATAAAATAAAAATTAAAAAAACGTTTGATAAAAAATTAAAACTTCATAACCCTTTATGGATAAAAAATTAAAAATTAAAAAATTAAAATATTTGATTCACTTGATGATGTTGGAGATTTTCAAGTTGTCAGTCTTTCACTTGATGAGTCAAAGATAAAGATTATGATTCTTTGAGATGAAGATGAAATTAATTGAACTTGTTACTAACATTTTATGGATGTTTTATTATTTTTGCTTTATATATATTAAAAATATTATTTAATATCAAAACGTGCCCTAACATGTCAGTATTTTTTAGAATTTACGTGTTAGAGTGTCGTGTCGTGTCGCATGTTGGTGTCCGTACATCATAGGTTAGGACTTAGGAGGTAGCAAGTAAACTAAGTAACAACCTTGAAATAGTATCTCAACCGTACAAGCAAGTAATGTTAAGGCTTCATTTGGAATCATAATGAATCAATGATTGCTTACTTCCTCTTTTTTCGGCATTTAGTTAATTAATTTTAGTCAACACATTGTTGGTGCCGATGAGTTTTGCAATTCTTTTCGTCTAAAAATGCCATTTATGCATGTGTGTTATCTTAAATGTACCTACTCATCTCCAGTAGTCCAATAAAATGGAAATATTTGAGCAAAATCTCCTCTGATTCACACAAGTTAAAGTTTGGTAATGTACTAGAGACTCTGACATAGTGTCAGTATTTACATAAAGAAGTCAAAGGTGTAAAAGTTTGAGAAAATACTTGAGACTACCATAGTGATCCTTATGTAATTAAACTTATTGAAAAACAAAAAGGAGGTGTTTGTTTGATGGATTATTTATTTAATCTTAGAATATTTCTTCTTCTGGAAATATAACATAAAAATATTATTCAAGAGTATTTAAAAAAAATGTTTGATACATCAGTTAATAATTATTTTATTATTTTATAATAAGTATGAGAATCATATCAATAATCCCGAAAACAAATAAATAATCCATGAAACAAACATCCCCAAATGAATCTCATGATTTTTGCTGAGGTTGTTGTTGGACTACTATGTATTAGTATATCTTATGCTTCAGATCGAGCTATAGAAGAGTTAGTATAAGGTCAAAAAATTCTCAAACCCTATACGTGTTGAGTGCTACAAACCTATAATTAAATTTAGTTGTATTACACCAACATATTGATTTTATTCTCTATTATTTCCCACATCTTCTGGATGAGGTTCATAATATGTAGTACTTATTCATCTTATACAACAATCTGTATTCTATTTGCAGCTCATACGATTAACCTGGTCCTACTAATTATTATAAACATTATTATTCCAAGATGATGGTTCTGTACCTGAATATTGAGTTGAATAAGGCCTCTGTCAGATGCAAGGAGAATTTGTAAGCTATTACCGATTGCAAATTCAGAAAATAAGTACAGGAGGGGTAGAAAACAACAAACTTTTACGTACATAATTATATTAATTAACAAATTATAGATTACATATTTATTATAGATGAGATCAATTACTATTACATATTAGGGGTTAAATATTATAAAACTACTCTTTCAAAAAAATATTACAACAAATAAATCTTTCCAATCCAATCGTTAATTTTTTTATAAAGTAAATTAATTTTAGTATCTTTTTATATAATTTAAAAATAATCAATACTATATTACATAATTAATATGCTATTTGAAATATAAGTAAATACCTTTTATTAGTTTGAATGCTTAAATTATCTAAAATTTTATATTCATAAATCATAATCATCAAGACGGTATCATATTTGCTTAAAAAAAGACGTTATCATATAATTTAACCATTAGATTGAAAAGAAAAGAAAAATTCTTGTAAACCATTACTACTATAATTTTTTAATAGTCTCACCTAATTATCAATTGATCTTATCCCATTTTTATATAAAAATAAACTTGATGTATAATAGTCATTTTAATTCTTTAACTTTCCATTGATTTTAAAGTAGTCACTTTACTTTTAAAAAACTCTCTTTCCATCCTAAAACGACCCAAAGTTGTTTACATGATTCTCCCAAAAAAGAATAATATGACTGACCTTTTTATAGTTTAAGGACTGACTACGTGACAAATTTTTGATAGTTCAAAGACTTGAAGAGAGATTTTTTGAATACGATTGTGGAAAAGTTAAAGAACTAAAATAATTATTTATCCTATAAATATTTTAAAATAAAAAAATGATGGGAGGCCGTTGTTCCCTTTAGATCCGTCCACAGCTGTACCTGTATGATAGTTGCTGCCACTATTGTCCTGTTTGTAAACAGGGTTGGAGTTACTTGTTGGTTGAAGAAAGCTATGGGCACCCCAATTTTCTCTCTGTTTTCTTCACATAAATTTTTTAAAATATTATTTCATAAGTCAACCACTTAATTTGTTAACAGTACTCTTCTCTTTGATTAACCCAATTAAAATGATTAGCTCCATCCTTGTTTCCAAGTGATCTCAATACCTTCAAAATTGATATCCAACATCACCTGGAGACTTTGCCATCTATTTTCTTAAAGAAAAAATTGTACCTAGTGAAACAAAATTAAGTTTATTTTTCTATAACTTGAGAACTTAAGTGTTCTTTTCAAATACTAAAGAAATAAGTTAAAGATTTATGATGAATAAATTAATTAATAAACTTATCTATTTAAATCTAAAAACTAAATTTAATATTTAGAGTGTCACAATCATCCAATCTGATGCTCTATAGTTCTGTGTATGTGCGATAGGATCGATTTAGTATAATAGAACTTTCACTTCTTTATTCATCAGATTTTAACTTGTACCAAGAAAAGTTCATCAAAACATTAGACTTGCCATAACATCAGATTTTAACTATGTGCTGATTAATTGACTTGGTATTCACTGCACTAAGAAAAGAAAAGTTCATCAAAACATTAGGCCTGCCATAACATTCTCATTCCTTTCACTATAGTTTCCTTTTTACTCACTCCACCACCCAATATAACTTGACTTCATCGAGTCAAAAAACTCATTCTATTATTTAATGCTTAATTAAATTTGATAGAGACCTTAGACTCTCACCACTTTTCCTAAGATACACAAAATGGAAAGGAAGATTAAAATTCATTTACTTTAATTATATATGGATTTCACGAATACAAACTCTTGTTTTTTGCACTGCTATAAAAAAGACATTCAACATCAATTATAGAAGACATTTAACATCGGTTCTAGAATCGATGTTGAATCAAACGGTGTTACTAGTGACAAGTTTCAACATCAGTTCTTAAAACCGATGTTATAACCTACTTTTCTACATCAATTTTGGCTTCAATTGATGTAAAAATTGTATTACAACCTCAAATTTTACTAAAACCAATGTTGTAAAGGTCATTTCTACATTAGTTGGTGTCATAATCAATGTAGTTTCTGAATTATTTAAATATATATATATATATATATATATATATTGTTTCAGAAGAACCATTTTCTTCTTGATTTATTTTTTAAAAACACAATCTTGTGACCATGAAGAACAAAACTCAGACACTATAATATTAATATAATAAATGCAACATGAAGCAACTAGTGAACTTCAAAATAACTTATGGTGAACCAATGATTTGATGTTCTAGCAACAACTTGAACCCTTGGAATGCCCGTATTGCTCAAAGCAGCCTAAAAGAATAATAATTATTAGATGCATTGGGTATTTTCCTATTAACTCTAAAAATAGGTTTGCATTCTCAACATCATGGTATTAAGGAAATCAATGCAGAAAACCTCCATGAAACTAATTACAAATTAGTATGAGAAATTGTAAAGATTAAAGAAAACAACTAGTAAAAGGATATTTTTAATTTTAGCTTAATGAAACAACTAGAAAAAGACTATAAAATGCTCCCCAAAGATGGACAACAACACTCAACCCAACTTCTCCAATGTGATCCAGAACCTCACCATCAAAATGACAATTCTCCATTGGTGCGACAATTCTCGCACCTAACACCCACGCCCACTGAATTATGCCTCCCTTGAGCACCACGTCAGAGAAGAAAAAGAGAAGGAACAAGAAAAAGAAGACCGAATTAGGGTTTCTGAAATGGAGTTTCTCAACATGGTGGCAACAACCCTCCCGTGATCTTCTCTCACACCATGATTGAGTTAAGCCCTATAGTCAACCACTTCAACTTTAGATCCTCCTTTGAGGAATCTGTCATCATCCCTATGAGTTTGGGAACGCTATTGTTGTTAATAATTCATCCAACGTGCTTCTCTTCCTCCTCCTACAAGATCGAAATCGAAAACCCTAACACACCGACATCAGAGGAGGTAGAAGGAATAATGAAGAAATTGAAGAGTAACGAGGTGTTTGAGCAAGAAGGCGTAATCGTGTCGAGGAAGATCACGAGGAGCTAAGAGGAGGCTAGGGTTTTGCTCTACATGTCGTACGTGTTGTTAGCATTGTGTGGTTTAATTCCCGATACGGCGTCATTTTTGTGTGTTGTGTGAAAAGGAAGAAGAGAAAAGACTAGAAGGACGTGAGCAGCACTGTGACTGAGAGTGGTGAGGGTGAGAGTGAATGCGAAAGAGAAGGAAGAGAAGAAAATTGATTTTATTTGAGTAAAAAGATAACATAAGTTTTTATAAAAATTGATGTTAATATTGACACACAAGATCAATTTTTAAAAAAATCGATGTTAATGAAATCAACTTATTTATAATTATGCCATCACACATTTTTAATATCAATTTTTATAAAAATTAATATTAAAATAATGATGTTAAAGACATATTTTCTAAGAGTGTCGTCTAGGCTAAAAATAGTAAGATAAAGTGCATGGACTCCTCAAATCGATTAGAAACCAAGACATTATAGCATATGTCCAGAAACCAATCATATAATGTTTAATAAAGAAGGTATTATTAAAAAAATCAAATGAAATAAAAGATAAATTATTTTCTCATTATTTTTATTCAGAAAAAAATGAGATAAAAATATATTTATAATGAGGATAACCATATTAAAAAAATCCGAGCCATTGTTTTCCCTTTTTGTTTTAAAAAAGTTGTTCTAACACGTTGAGTTTCATTTCAACCACGTAAGTATACTTTTCCTTCAGGTCTCTTCCAACTCCACGACCGCTTTGTGAATTACTCACACAAGTGATGCATGAAAACATTGCGAGGGACAAAAAAAAAAAAAAAATACAAAACGGATTTCCATATTGTCCTCTTAAGTCTTAACTTTGGCACTTCTGCATGTGGGCACAAATTATAAGACTCAAAAGTTAAAACTGTACTTACTTAGACGAGAAACTTGAAATCATACTATGATTGATTGATAGATATGTGTCTTTTAAATATATTAAGACTTTGATCTCAGTTTTATGAATATAAAATAACATCTAGTTAACTCTTAGATAAATTTTAATACTTTAACATTAGCCTACTTTCAATTGGGAGATACTGGGGTCACCCAAAAAAAAAAACATGAAATAAAGTTGAAGAAAAAAATTAAAAACAAATCACAACTGTCCCAATAAATTAGACTTGAGGAAACGTGTTGAAGAAAAAGTCTTATATTAGTGAGTGGACATAAATCAAGAAATAAATAAGTACGTAAGACGATAATAAGTAGAAAGTATTAAAATATTCTTGGATAAATAGACCACCTAAAAAGTAAAGCTGGCTAACTCTCATTCCTTCGCTATTCAATAGGTCCTATTCTAATGTAGATGGCTGCGCCTACTTCCACAGCCAACTTGAAATGGCATTGATCTATGATCACTCCCTAACCAATTTGGGTAGGTAAAAAAGACTTGTGTTAGTGGGCATAGCCACTTTGCCTCTGCAATATGCTTATCCATTTGACTTATAAAATGGAAGTGGCTTTGAAACACATAACGTGTTATCATGGAATGATTTGCAGAAAGTTTTAATTATTCCACGAAAGTCGTCTTGGTTTTGCTTTTTATTTGGTTTACGGAAACCTTAGGTGGGGTGTGATTTTTTATTTATTTATTTTTGCGACGGTAGCGAAGGTGCCATGGATGGAGCATCAACCATGATCCCCCATTTTTCGAAAATTATATTTTAAATTTTTTTTTTGTTTTTTATATCATATTATAGATATAAACTATAAAGGATTTGACTTTATTATCAAACACGCAAATTAACTAGTGTATGAATGTTCTAATTCAATCAATGATCTCATAATTCTGAATATTCTTAAATAATTTAGGAAAATTTTACTATTTATAATAATCTTACATAGGTCAAATAAAGTTGTCTCTCAAGAAAGATACTTAAAAAATTTAGACAAATAGAAAATATTTATTAATTTTATTGTTAATTAATTTATAACAAAAAATTAAGTTAACCACATTTAATGAACCCTTCTCTCAACCTCATTTTACTATTTACATAATTCAAATTCAAAAGATCCGAATCTGATTTACTCGCACGAATATAACTTTGGCATTTTAGAAATTGCATTTGGTATATAGATTAATTTGTATTAACTCCATGAAAATAAAATAAAATTGGTCCTTGTATTGGACCAGTAAAATTCTTGTTCTGCCCTCGTTTGCACATATGCTTTTTCCTGGAATATGATTGTTTGAAAGCGGCATCATCTCTTGGAAATAAATAGGGAAATCAGTGGACGGTAGGATGAGTATTTCAGCAATTATTCTTGAAAGATACTACTATTTAGAAGTGGACTTAATATATAAAACGTCCCTAGTCAATTCCAATTGGATTACATATAATCGGGGGAAGGCAACAACTCTGACTTGTGACTTGCCTAACCTGGTTTTCTTTCTTTCTTTCTTTCTTGTGCTTTCCAGGAATTAACTTCTTTTACATGAGGAAATTTGTAAAATGATAAAAGGAGGAACTATAACAAAATCCTTTAATTTTCAAAAAAATTCACTTTCTTACTTTAGAAATATATGGATATTCCCTTAAACTAAATTCCCACGTCACATGCTACCTAGATTCTCGTAGAATTTTCCCGTTATCATTTTTTAATAACAAACGACGTCACATTAATACTGAAAATATTTGTCCCAGATATCAACTAGTCATGTTGTGGCTTGGGACATGTATAGTTAATATTTTGAATTATAGTTGTATGAATAAAAGTATTTTTGAATTTTGAATAATAGACAAGTAAAGGAATAAAGTGAATGAGTACTGAAAAAATAAAGAGATGGATCTGCCTTCGCTTATCCAAAGAAACTTTATCAGTTTGATTAAAATCGTGCAAACCTGAACTAGAAAAGTACAAAAGAAGAACATGAGAGTTGAAGCCTGCAGAATCAAGTATAAAGCCACCACCATGAACATTTTGAATGGTTTATAACAAAATGCCAAAAGTGAGTGATTAATTTTGCTAGCAATGAACTATTTCCAACATTGGACAAGTCAAAATCGGAAAATATGGATGTAATTAATTTCAACGCGCACATAATAACATCTCTTGTACATCAAAGGATCATCTCTTTGGGGCACAAAGAGATTCATCAAGTGGATGAATGCGTTGTCGATTCGTCTTAAGAACATCCTCTTCCTCTTTTTTGGAAATACACAGGTCAGAAATGATGAGGAAGAGCCAAACAATGACAAGGGTAAGCAAAAGAATGAGGCCAAAGGGCACCATCCAAAGTTGCCTATTTGTTGGATGGTATTTGTGTAGCCACCACCCAAGCATAGAGCCTCCTATTATGCTTATCAACAAAGATGAGATGAAAATTATCAAGTAATATGACTTTGTTATCCCTTGGTTTTCCTTGTAGTACTCATAGTCTCCATTTTCCAATTCTCTAGGTGTTCCCATCAAATTAAAGACCTTGAAAGAAGAGGCTTGTCCCTGAAATTGAAAATAAAATTGTTCAGATTTCCAAACCAAGGTGAACAAAGATTGCAACTGAGGCGATTTCTTGTGGCCACGAAGCAAGATAACAACACGACAGCAAAGAAGGTATTCGTTCTAACACCCGCAAGGACTCTGACACTAAAATTATTTGTTTAACAAAGAATGTTGGAGATCCCAGGTTATCTAGAAATATGAACAAATAAATGTATATAAATGAAAAACAATCATCACCTTACAAGCAAATTTTGTAGAATTTAATTAGACTCATGACCCACACAATCTAAGAAAGAAATCATAAGACAAGTAGAGTGCCCCCAAATATTGAATATCGAAATTACCAAAAATTAAAAAAAGAAGAAGAAAAACTTGCCTGAAAGTGCTATGGAAGAAGGAAGAACTTGGATTGGTGATCAAGGAGGTGGTGGATATGATATGTTGAGAAAGGGAGAGAAGAGAGAAAAATTGGTGGTGAGGAGCATGAGTTGTTGAAGAGATTTTGTGAGTGCAAGTTATTATACAAGTAACTTCTGAGGCATACTTATCAGGGCCAGGGGTGTCTTTTGCTTTTTAACACGGTTGTCATTGTTTATTAAATACTATAAAAACATGGGACATATTGCATGCCTATAAGGTTTTGACGCTTATTCATGAGGTGGCGTTAACTAGGGTGGAAAGTTGATATTCTTTTACTTGTAGTTAATGGAATTGTTTTTTCGAGTTGGACAACTCTTTTGTTTGTTGGGACAACTCTTATGTTAAAGTAATCTAATGTTGGAGAACTTTTATTTCTGAAAAGGGTTTTATTTATTGATTTGCTATGGACTTATAAAATCTTCCGAATCTAAGGACCGACAATGCTTACCTTTCATTCATTAATTTTGAGCTTAATCATTTTATATTCTTTATACATAAAATTCTTTCACTTTTTATTTATCGTTGGGCTTTTATTATATACACATTTAAATAACATCAGAATTCTTGTCTTACCCAGAGCTTTTGGAAAGTGTAGCCTGAAGACATAGATAAAGAAAACTCGTGATTTTAACATGGAGACATTTGTGATTCTTAGTAGTGCATTAAACTCTCTATGGTAAGTGAAAATGTTAACTATTTAGTCACAAAATGAATGTAGCTTTAAGTTTGTGGGAGTGAACCTTAGGGTGTTAATCTACTTTATTTATTTATTGCTTTTACTTACCTTGATTTAGATGTAGTAAAAAATTTTTTTTTCTGAAAATTGTTTACAAGAAATCTTTGAAAAGAAAAATTTGTTGCATGATTACTCAAAAAGCTTGTTCAACATCTCTTTGAAAGATCTTCAATTTTCAATAAAATTTCCAATAAAATTTCTGTAAAGAGAAAACTGAATCCAACTACTTTTCTTATGTTTAAATTCCGCTTCCGCTTAATTAACAACATTTGAATTTACTTCCAAAAAAAATACTATATTAATTAGTGGATAAATCTTCAATGCATGTATATGTGTATTGTGTACCATTTTTTTTTCTCTCTTTCGCAGAACATCTTTGAGGAACAAATTTTTTTGGAACAGCATATACTAATCGTTGAATGCGAATTTTAACAAAATAGGATAAACAAAATCAAGCACGTAGTTTTTTAAAAGGTGAAATCTAGATATAAGACTTTAGGAATTGGTAATTTGGTAATGACAACAGATGAAACAAGTTGCATAAACAATGAACAATTAACTAGTTATCTGTTTGAAACAATTCATCAATTATTAAAGAAAATTGATATTAGGTATAGTTAATTAGAATTACGGTAATATTTTTATGTTAACGTAGCATCGCAGCCCACTAGAAGAATCTAGAGAGAGCATTGAAATGGTTGCATTATGGCTTGTGTCACACCACTTCTCTCTGCCTGCGTCTGCTTTCTTTTAGGTTCCGCAGTTGCAACGAAATGCCATTGGGTTGGAAATCGGAATTTACGTATAAAACATAATCAACATGAGGAAGAACGTTTCGGACGGGCTCATTGATAACATCATTTTTTTTTATATAGAAAATATATGGAAAAAGAAGTAACCAATATACTATAGTTAGATTTTTAGCTTATTTCAGTTTATATAATTTTTTATTAATAAAAAGATCATTTTTCTTAATATAAATGAACATGTCAAGTTTACACTAATAATATGCATGATATCAATGAGTCCAGAATGTTCTTCCTATAATAATATGATATCATGTTAATAAACAACTTTATATTAAATTAACGTATATTATTAATGTATCATGCTGACCTAAACAAAATGTATCATATTTCTTTATAGTATCTGTTAGTGTTGATTAATAATATTTATACTAACGATTTAATTTCTTTTAAATAAAACTATTATTACAAATAATTTTAGCGCATAATATATATTCTTTTCATCAGTTTATGATTCTTTAGTATACATTCAATTACTTATGAACACTCAACAAAAAAAGAAGATAGATGACATAGGCGACATTGGAGAATGAAGTGAAAGATGGTTAGGTTTGGAATTTCAAAGAGGAAAACCTTTTTATCATGGGAAGATTTTTTTTCTTCTGATTTTATGAATATTGGTTTACTTTACGACTTAAAATCCAAGACGTATGTGTGGAAATAGAAATGTGAAAATTTTGGAGAGTTAGGGAAAAACACATGCAAATTCGCAATAAAGGCTACTGTCATGAATAGAATACTACTCTGATGCTTATGTTCTCTGTTGGTCAGCCATCACATGATATATGTATATAGTTTACGTAGGCGTATAGCCAATGCTTAGTTTTCTGATTTTGCTATTAAATAGAGACTGTATAAGCTTTGATTGCTTGGCGTACCCAAAAGCATGCTACTAATTTGTCTTGTAAGTACCAACTACTAAATCCTCATTCCATGCTTGATCAGCTAGCTCCTACACTGTAGCCTAAAATGGGGGCAAGTCCTGCATTTGCTGGACGTATTAAAATTTGTGCCGTGGCTGAGATTCATTGCCATTTTTACTCAATACCATGCCAAAGAAAGCAATTCCAAGTACATACATAACTGTTTAGATTGCAGTTGATCAGGGTCAGAAAATAACATTGTTGATGGAAATATTAAGCAATTTTAAGTACTGCCAATTGTAGTCCCAATTCACTAATTAGGGAGGTTTTCTTTCTCTCCTGCATCCTCCCCCGGTCTAATTTAGAGTTTTTGCTCAACTTTTCCTCCGAGAGTTCTAAATACTTAAGTCTAAAAAACATAAAAAAAAATGGTCAAAAGAAAACAACTAGAAGAGAGGCTATATCTGAGATCAAAGGGCAACTTAATCGTTATCCCAAATTGGCTATTGCTATATCCATTCCTTCCCTTTTCTCCAAGTACATTCCCCTTCTTTTTTTTTCTAAAATTAAATTACTTAAATAATTTTTCCCTTAAAACCTTCTCTCTCATATTCCCCTTTTCACCACAACAACAAATTCGTTTTTTCATAGCCACAACACATTCCATTTTCCTTTCATCACACTCCCTCCTCTCCTTCACTGCTTTCGTCCTCCCTTGTTGTAATGCAACACCTCTTAGAGTCCTCTAGATTGAAGAACCAATATCAATTTTATATTTTCTCCATTTCAATTGCTTTGCTATTGTACAATTTTTCCTTTAAAGTAGAGTTTTGCTGGTCTTAGTATTCTACTTTAATTTTTTGGGGTGTTTTCTTTAACATTCTGAAAAGTATTTTCCAAAATGTTAAAAATAAAATTGTGTTTTGGAAACTACTTTCCAAAATGTTAAAAAATATTGCTCCAAAAAGTACATTTCAAAATACTTTTTTATCAATGTTATGTGTTTAAACTATAAAGGGTATATATGATTTTAAAGAATAGAAAAAATATATGAGAGTGTACAACAGGAGTGGATATAGCAAAAGGCTACCAAATTACACTCATTAAAGTGCATCCTGTTCTAGCAGCCTATTTATTTGCCCAAAGACGTAACTGGAAACTCAGACCTAAAGTCTCAACTTAATCTATATGACTTTTAGGAAATTGAATTCTGTACCTTTCTTATTGCATTATGCACCTTCCATTTTTTCAAAAACCCCAACCTACCCCTTCTATCTTCTTCCTCTGTTTCCCTTCTTCCTTTTCTTTCTCCCGCAACCAGCGCAGGTCCATACCCTCCCATTTCCCATTCTTTTCTACTCCAACTCAACTCTTCTTCTCGACTCAACTCAACTTTTCTTCCTAGAATAGGCATTCCTATTTTGAGTTATCAATTTGTTTCTAGAACAAACATTTTGCAAGGGTATAAATACTTTTATGGAATGATCCTTCTAGAAGGAAAAGTCTTACGGAACACATTTTCCATAAGAAAAATTAGTGCTTCTAGAATGACAATTCCAGAAGATACAAAATGCACTTCTAGAAAGGCTATTCCATATTGCAATTTTTGCTTCTGGAATGGTCCTTTCATAAGTCAAAATAGTGTTTTCTAGAATGCCATTTCCAGAAGATACAAAATACACTTCCTGAAAAGACTACTCTAGATTGCAGTTGTTGCTTCCGAAAAGTATTTTCTGTAAGTACAATAATAATTTTCAGAAGTCACTTTTCGTAATATACACAATACATTTCTGGAAAGACTTTTCTAGATTTAAAAAAACTGCTTCCAGAATCGTCTTTCCTTAAGCAAAAATGCTTCCAGAAAAGCCATTATGAAAGCATTTTTTTTTACTTATGGAAAGACCATTCTGAAAGCATTTTTTGCTTACGGAAAGATCATTTTGAAATATTTTTTTACAGTTAATTAAATTTGATGAAGGGAGAAGGAGGAGGTAGAAAAGAAAAGAAAAGAAAAGGGAGAAATAGGCACTTACCTTCATGGGAGGAGGAAGGAGGATGAGGGGGCATAAGGAAGGAGGAGTCGCCACGGGAGGAGGGATGTCGTTGTGATGGGTGTGCCATCGAGGAAGGGATGTTGTTGCAGATTGAGAGAAGGGAGAAGGGAGGTGTTTAGGATTAAGAGATGAGAGGTGAAAATTTCATTAAAAATATTATTGTATTTTCAATAAATAATAAGGGTGTATCAATCAATTTTGGGAGTGGAAGATTCAAGTCTGTAACTTTTAGCCGAACTTATAATATAAATTTGGGCATATTATTATTCTGCTTTTCTGTTCTGATGCTGTCAATTGTGAGTATTTTTTGGCCCTCAAGAGATCGGTGCTTAAAAAGTTATTTATAGTGGGTTGGGTGGGTTGACAAGTGGGCTTAGGGACATTTTGAAAGCTTTATGTGGTAACACAGTGATCCTAAAAAAAATGCAAATTGAAACACCGCCCACCCCCCCCCCCCCCCCCCCCCCCCCCCCCCCTCCCCAAAAAAAAATAAAATCTCTTTTAAGTTTTACTATTTTCTTCTATTCTCACATTTTCTTTTATCTCTTCTTTTAGTTTTAGTTTTTTCTCTCCTTATCTACTTCTCTGTTGCAAAGTTCTTGGGCTTCTAAACGAACGCACACATGTACACCTCTCTCTCTCTCTCTCTCTCTCTCTCTCTCTCTCTCTCTCTCTCTCAACCCAACACATTAAAAGTCCTGAATAACATATGGAAGATATGATCCACGCCCTCACTCATCCAATGGCATCTCCATCAATGCCTAGACCAATATGATGTTGCTTTCCCTGAGCGAGTTTCCTCTATTACTTTATCTTTTTTTCTTCTTCTTAATTCATATCAATGATAATGTGTTTTAATATTTTAATTAATTTCGTTTTCATTTTATTCATTCTCTAACTTCAGGAACACATTTTAGGCCTTTCTTCGGGACAATATATGAATATTGATTAGGTAATGCACCACTAATTTGACCTTGTTAATTAAAATTAATAAGATACTAGTAATATACAACTAGTTTTACTTTACACGAATATCATTTGACTATTGTGATGGTTGTGAACAATTTTCTAAATCTGGTGTTGTGCTTAGTCTAAAAAATAGTACATGTGCAATACTAAAATACATATTGAATATATAAAGCTATTAATATTATTAGGTGTCATGCCCAAATTAATATGATACAATGTGTTTTTTGTTTCTCTAAATATATAAATGTTTGCTTGGGACTGTAATCACAGAGATGTTGTCTGTGTGTTTCAGATTCACTTCTTGCCATTTAATTCTCTTATTCAAGCTCCTTAATTTGGTTGTTAGTCATAGATATGCAACCATCATCATGAGGATTAACGATCTACTTAACTTTAATCGGAAGGTTGTGCTTCACTGCTTTGTCATTCTCTTCGGAAAGGCTACCAATGTGCGAATTCCATGTCCTAACTCGGGATGGAATTCAGCATGTTCTTTTCGCGGATGCTGCAAAAGTTCATTTTTTGAGATTGTAGTTTTTTTTTTTCCTTCTGATCCTCATGTACCAAAATAATAATAATAATAATAAAATATATATATATATATATATATATATTTTTTTTTTTAAGAAACAATAAATTTCTGCTAACAAATAGAAAATTTGTACGCTATTAATTTTAGGAGTCACATATATATGCTATGTCCCTAGTTTTGATTTATGCTTGTTTGTTTTTTGGTTGTTATTTGTTTGACTCTCTAATTTTTGTCATAAATGTGATATGACATGTCTGTTTTCTCCTAAATACAGTCTTAGCCGTAGACACTCTAGTGGTGGTCTTATTTAGAATGATAGTCATTTCAGTCAGTTATTTTATGGAAGCTCATATAGTAGTTAAAGTGTTTAGTTATGTCATGTTTAAAACTTAATAAAATATTTCATTATATTTTAGAATACATTATTTTATAGGATGAGTTCCATTATTTTCTCTGTGTCATTGTTTTTAAATTATCTCATGATTTCTTCCCTTATTTAATAATGATGACATGTTATTAGTATAAATAACGGTTAATATTTTATGTCTTATTTTTAAATTAAAACAACTTAAGGCGTTTTTATATATAAAAAAAGTTATATTAAGTTTCACTACTAATTAATTAACTATTTGTAGAATAAACAAATTATTTCATTTTTAAAATCAATTTTAATTATTATTTTTATATATAATCAATTTCATTCATTTTTTATTATGAAAGTACACAAAGAAACAGAGACACTGTCTCTATAGTCAATTGGCAATGAAACATATGGTACAAATGGTACAATGAAGGATAACCACAAGGGTGGGACCATGATCTAAAGAAATATCTGGTCCGCTATATACGTGGACCATTTCCATTGTGACTTTTGTGCTGTCCATGTTCATCCATAAGCCAATAATGTCTATTTTTGGACCTTTTTTATTTTATTTTTTGATAACTGAAGGAAAGACATTCTTATTTGTTGATTAAATATTTTTGGGCTTTCTTAATTATTAATGAGAGACCCATCTTAAATACAAAACATCTGGATACATATTTACACATTGGGGTATATACTTTCGAATTAAAATCCTATCTTTGATCATCTCACATTTCATTTTTTAATTTTATCTTTAAAGCTACAATCAGATTTGTATTGTAAGGTATTTCACCTCTTCAAGATAAATCATTTACGGGTACAAGATTTTTGGTACAAAACAAAACAGAAAAACGTTTATGGTACAAGTTTTTTGGTACATATTTCTGGTACAATTATGTTGTATCGTAAGATATTTTTTGACATAGTATCGTAAGATATTTTACCTCTTCAAAATAATGAAATTAGGATAAGGAAATTTATAACGAAGTTGTGGAATGCTTCAATAAATATAGAGTTATTTTAGAATAATTCAAGATGACATTTCCAATTTCGTTAAGGAAATTACTTAAGAGTATGTACTTTCATGATCTATATTTATATGTGAGGGTGGCAATATGCTCTCTATTTATGAAAAATCATAATTAAATATCGTAATGAATAATTATTGGTATTTTAGTTCCTAGCTAACTTCACTAGACTTAATTTGCGATTACACTAATGTTCTTATTTTAAAAAATTACATCACTATTCTTTACGAGATGTTAGTGTAATTTCAATCATTTGATGAAAAAATGCAACTAAAATGATAAATGAATTTCGAAAGAGGCGAGTGTAACTTTTGAAATAACAAAAATGCTAAGTGAAATCAAGTTAAACTTTGAGGGAGGTCAATATAATTTATCTTATGTAAAAAAAAAAAAAAAGAAGTCTTTCAAATGCTTTAGTATTTATAATTTAATAAACTTAGAATCTTCAACCCACTAATTAAATTTTAATAATTATGTTAAACTTTTTTACTTCTAGCTTTGTTTAATTATATATAATATATATCATTTTAGCATTTATATATTTATCTTTTTATAATTATAATTGTTGTAAATTCAAAACTTTTATTTATTAAATTAACTCCACTCACTCAAAATCTAAAAATTTGTTTTTTTTTATATTATATATGTTTACTCCATGAGAGACAATTTATTATGTATATCAAAATTTAATATCTGCATATCCAATACTTAATTTGAGACTACAGAATAACCTTACTCTATTTGTTCCACATTTTTTTTTAGTTTTTATTTGATTAGATTGCCATTGCATCTAACAAACAGATTCTAAAAAATTGGTTTAATAGTAATAGAGAAGTAATCCACTATTATATTATAGATCTAAAGTTCTCACTTTTAAATAAGAGTTTCCTTAACTCTCTCTTTTTCTTTTATTTCTAAGGCACGTAATTTATCCTGTATTAAGTAT
>PYAF01001524.1:1249282-1265344 GCA_007407185.1 Glycine tomentella
TTTTTCTTTTCTTCTTCACAATAAACACGTGTAAATCAATTAAATATTAAGAGATAAATAAAAATAAAAATATAATTGATAGTATGATAATTAATATGATCTTTAATTACATCGTTTTATTTTTCTAATTTGTACTATTTTGCTCCTATAATAATAAATACATATATGAAATCGGTGAAAAACATACACTTTAACTTTATTATAATTTGTAAAAGCTTATATAAGTAATTGGAAGTTTTATCTGAAAATTATATATTTCATATAATTTATAATATTTTTCTTGTGTAAACATATAATATATTACTTTCTTATCACTATAAAACATATAATATTAGAGGGCAGTGTTTCCTACACCTTCCATTTTGTTTCCTGCATATTTTTAAGCTTTCGGAACATCTGTAATGCAAAATTACATTTCAGAAAAGGTAATCTGAAATATAATCTTATATTTTGGATTAGGTGCAGGAAACAATCAGATATAGGAAGAAATTGCCAAGTTAAAAACTTAAAAAAATAAATTGAACCCGCTTGACTCATTAGAGGGATCCATCCATGTGATTCAATCCTCAAAATTTAACTGAGAACTTTTTTAAAACCTTGTGCCGTTTTATTTATATAATTTAATTGAGAATTTTGGGCACATTATTGATATAATTATAGGTTAACAACGAAAGAAACAAGTACATTGGTTAGGTCCTCTTGGACCTTGAACGTTATTAATAACGCATTGAGCAGAAACCAAGGTGCCTTCAAATACCTGTTCGCAAAGTATTTTACACTCGTCCAAGGCGCAATTGCTTGGTTGCACCACAATGATACATATTTTCTGTGCAACCATTTCACTTGTGATTGAAACAACTAAAATAACAAAATATCAAAGTTAGCAAAGACCAAATACTGAAAAGTTATGCAAAACATGCATGCATAGAGAATAAAAAAACAATTTAATTGAAATACATCCATAATATAATTTTTTTACAATGTTATTTATTATTTAATAGAGATTTCATGTGCGGCATTTTTTATAATAATTATTTCAAAGATAATATTTAATCAATTAATAGCGTAATTTTTTTTACACTTATATTATATAAAATAAATTCATAAAAAAATTAACATATATAAAAAATTTGCAAACCTGAAATGATAAGGAATAGAGCAAAATATTGAGTGAAAGACATCTTAGCTATCTCCGGTAACTAAAAGATTCAAATATAATTGAATACTTGAATAGTATGTAATTTGTCAAATACTACCCCCTCTCTCCGTCCCCCCCCATCTCTCGCTATATATTTTTGAAAAGTATTTCTCTATCTCTTTATATCTATTTATTTATATTATATAAAAGAAGGTTGTATCAGGTGGACTAATATAACGTTTTCTTATTTTCTTTTAACAATTAAATGTAATTAATTAATTAATAGATTCATGTTCATTAATTAATACTAATAAATTATTTTTAATCAAATAGTAATACGTAAATTAGTTTATCTCTAGGTAAAATCTTATACACATTATATTTATTTGGCAAGTCGGGTTAGAGTAACTACTACTTATGCTCGTCCCGCCCATTATCATTCTTATGCACATTTTCACATGCATTGTTATATATATATATATATATATATATATATGAATATTCATAATTTTTTTACATATATACTAACATATATAAAATTTAAAATAATTGATAAATATAATATAAAAAAATAATATAAGAAAATCATAGATTATAAATTTAACACCCGTGCAAGTCACGTGCTATTCTATTATTAGCCTACTAGGTGACATCCCCTTATTCATTCTCTAACAAAATGCAATCAATTACCATTAATATAATAGATTCATGTTAATGAATTAATTAAATAATAGAATCATGTTAATTAATTAATTAATATAGTCCTTTTAATTAATTAATACTAATAAATTTTTTAATCAAATATTAATACATAAATTAATTTATCCCTATATTCAATGTTATATGTATATATTGTATTTATTTGGCGAGGCGGGTAGAGAGTAACCACTACCTATGCCTGTTCCACCCATTATCATTCTTTGGCACAATCTCATTTACATTATTTTATAAAGAGTTTTTTTTTTTTTAATAACACACTTCACTTATAATGTAAAACTATTTGAATATATATATATGAATGTTTATAATTATCTATTTATTTTAACATATACATATATACTAACATATATAAAATTTTAAAAATAATTGATAAATATATTATAAAAAGCATAATAATATAAGAAAATCATGAATTACAAACTCAACACCGGTCACGAACTATTACATTATTAGTCTACTAGATGATATCCCCTGATTCATTCTCTAACAATTAAATTCAATCAATTAACATCAATATGATAGATTCATGTTAATAAATTAATACAATAAATTACTTATTAATAAGATATTAATACATAAATTAGTTTATTCCTGTACATAATTTTATATGTATTGTATTTATCTATTGAGAGGAATAGAGTGACTATTACTGCCACGCTAGGCGATTCTGACATCGATCGAAGATGAGGATGCTGAGTGAGAGGATTCAAAGGAGACCTTACCTGCCGCTGAGTCACATAGGATTGTGTTGAGGCGATGTCATCTGAAGCAGTGCTTAGGACTTATGAGTAGGAGAAGGATTCGGATTTTGATTGTTTAGATAGCCGTATATACATGTCTGACTCTAATTAGAACTTCTCTGAATACTACATTTTCCCTTTTTATGTATTTATTTTGGGTAGATCTAGACTCAATTCTTTTTGTACTTATTGAGTCCTATTACTCTTTCTTTGATACTCTATTTTGTTTTATTTACGGGTTATAGTTATGTTACTCTTTGTCTAACCAAACATCATCTTTAAGCATATTTATTGCTACTCATACTTATTTATATATTTTGATGGTCACCGAGGCTTGCCTTATGTTTACTTCTTTTGCGAAAGGTGCACGATTTATTTTGTATACAAGATTTGAATTGTTTATAATGTATGCGACGATATAGTGTAAATGTTTTCTTGAGAAAGTTTAGTTATGTGGATTTTTTTTTTATTCGAGTTTTTAATTACTGTGAATTTAAGAGATGCAAGTTACGTTTCGGATTTCAAAGTTCCTTCTTGAGAATGTTTAGGTTCATTTACAAGTTTTTGAGGAAAAGCATGTGCACCGGTTTAGGGTGTCACAGTTAGCATCTCTTCAAAGCATAATTTTGATCCTATACGGACCCTGCTACCTCCAAATTCCCTTGATTAACACTTGGTTTTGAGTCTTTTGACTTTTGGTGGCATTAGTATTCAAGCATTGGCATACTGATTTCATGTTTAAAAGACCATCTATTGCTCCCATCCAGACCATTCTATTGATGAGGAGCAATAGCTATTATTTTTATCAATTGTTTGATTCATTGGACAACAAATATAAATTTTCTTGCAAGTTCCATCCACATGCATGTGAGAAGTAGCTGCAACTGCAAGCTTTTTTATAAACTTCGTGGACAGTTATACAGGCATTGAAGTTATATCGATCATGAAGAGCTGAGTACCAGTGTATTGAGTATATACTATCAAAAAGTTACATTTATTGACATAGGACTATTGTTGATTGGTTCGTACACAAGTGTAAATTTATAATCTAGAGTATACAGTATCTGTGATACTCACAAGTTTACCCTGATCCCCATAAATACTAGTTGAGTATCATATACTGTCATACTCGTGTCTAGAAAAATAAGTTTGCTTATGTAATCTATTGTTGACAGAAGATACATCCTAGCATAAAGGTATTGTTAGGATAAGTTGGTAAAGTCAGCAGAGATTAGTATTAGTAACTTATTAGTACTCATACAGAAAAGGCCTTATATACTCATCATTACTCATATACAGAAGTTATGTAATTGATCCACATCTCTATGATCCTTTCTCATACTCCATCAATAAGCATTCAGAGCCTATTGACTTGATCTAGGTGAATGTTAGAACCTGTATCAAAGCATCTAGGAATTTCAATCTGATGATAAAATGACTATGTCAATTATACAATAACTATGCATAGAATAAAAAAAGCTCACTAATAAATGACCTAGATAGCACACTATTTCATTGTTACTTTCCAATTTTGCATGCTACAGTCCTATGCCAGCAAGTATCCAAAAATCTTACCACTGTAATATTCAGTTCAATTATATTATATGCTAACACAGTTGCGGGGTGTCTATTATTGGTTGCACCTTGTTAACAGCAAACATGGCTCAAATTAATGAGTTTAAATAGAAAAGGAAATAGATGAACTTGCAATGCATTTCATCTCCAAACTAAATAAATGAATGAAGGGCTGAAAAATTAACCGTCATGGGCTTGGCCACTATGTACGGCCCTGAATGGATATCATATGGACATCTCCAAACTAAACTTCCTATGGACAAACCTTGTTGAAAACACCAAAATTCATTTTACTTTTGATAATTGAGATATAATGAAGTTAAAAATGAATGAATACTAAAAAATTTGAGAACTAAAAGCATGGAAATTGGACGCAGAAAGGAATGATTAAATTAAACATTAGTTAGAGTTGTTGTTGTTAATGGTTAGTAAGAGTGGTTGTTACTTCTTAAAATATTTTGTTTTGTTACCTGTTATATAAATATCTCTCGTAATTGTTTTAATTCAATACAGTCATTATTCATTCACCTTCTCTCTTTGATTACTCTCTCTCACACACACTGCTCAGATACCTATCAGAGCTTCATTACAGCAATGGCTGAAGTTTCTGGGTCACGCTTTGTTGCGCAAACTTTTCCAAATCCTGTAGCAATTAGGCTGAATGAAGAAAAACTTTTATCATGGAAACAACATGCAGTGTTCTCTATCAGAGGCCACAAACTCCTGAAGCATATTCAATAATCCGGAGGAAAACCGACTCTGTACCTAAACAAAGATGATCAAGCCAACGGAAAATTCAACGAAGAATACACAAATTGGGAACAAGAAGATCAGCTTCTTGCTTCTTGGCTTCAATCCTCCATGTCAGAGAGCCCTCATACTAGAATTGTTGGATGTGAGTCTTCTTTTGAAATTTGGAAGAAGCTCAGAAATCTTTCTTGCTTCGCAAGCTAGTGGCAAAGATAGTCAATTGAAGATGCAATTAAAAAGTGCCAAGAAAACAGGTTCAGTGAATGAGTTCTTGGTGTCTATTAAGAAGATTGTAGACACCCTTGCTGCAGAAGGTTCTCCCATCAGTGCTGACGATCACGTTGAGGCGATTTTAAATGGATTGCCCTCTGAATATGATCCATTTGTAATATCTATTATGTCAAGAATCCAACCCTACTATGTTGATGATGTCTCAAGAAGATCGCTTAGAGAGACAAAAACAAAAAGAGTACTCTAATGTCCTCTCCATGCAGAATATGCAAACTAATTTCATCCAAAATCTGCAGCCTTATCGAGGCAGAGGAGTGTCCAACAATAGAGAATCAAAGAGGCCGAGGAAGATATAACAATCAAGGTGGTAACAGACCACAATGTCAAGTGTGTGGCGAATTTGGCCACATTGCACTCAACAGTTATCACAGGTTTGACCCCCACTTTCAAGATGATTCTGTTTCACAAAATAAAAATGACAAGATTGCTGGAAGTACAACTCTGGTCAGTGAATTAGGGAGCATTGGTGGTCCTAGTACATCAACGTTAGCTGTACCAGCTTCCCTTTTGCTTTTTCCAAAAACAAGTGTTGAATTGATTGTTGATGTGGCAATCCACTTATCTCCATGAAAGGTAGTCTGTAGAATCTCAGTAGATGGATAACACATTGCTGTCCATCAAAGGAAGGAGGGTACTTTAACTCACTTTACATGAGAAGAAATCTTTCCATCTCATCACATAAGTAGTCGTGAAGAAAGACACAATAGCTGAAGTTATTTTATTAGCTCTCCTTTGATAAGAATAAAAGCTGTACTCATCACTAACCCCACAGCCAAAAACTATATCCTTCCAAAACTTTTCTAAGACAGTAACTGTACAATATGAATTCATCAAGATAGGACTAGGATCCATGAGAAAATTATGAGTTCCAAAATTGTAAAAAGATGGGATTAAATGCTTTTCCAATGCTTAGAAACATTTAACCATGGAAAGTTTATGGATGTTGTTGACTGATCCTTATACTGTTGATTTTAACTCCGGCAAGTATCATCAACACTAATTCTTAATGTTTATTGGCTTATTAATTACTTCAATTATTGAATTGATTGTAGTCTTTTTTTTTAAGGAGACTATAGATATCTTACGCAAATAACATGGTTAAAATATTAAAAAAAAGTTCAAATTTTTTAGGCTAATAAGTTAAAAGTTTGGTTTCCCTAAGAAAATTACAATTTTGATTCTCCTTTACTTCTTAATCCTCCATTTTGGTTTTCTTATATTTTTTTTCTTGGATTCTAGTCTCCAAATTTTAGACTTTTTTTTTATAATTTTTGTCTAATATTTAATTTTGCATGCATACATACATATATATATATATATATATATATTACATTTTAATTATATAAAATATTTTTTATGGTACCTTAAATAAATATATTAGGTCTAAATTTCAATTGGACCAAAATAATAATAAAAAGATCCACTCAAAATTAAAAATTTGATCAAAATTGTAAAAAAATAAAAATGTAAATAAAAATTACATATCAAGAATTAAAAGAATATCAAAATTGTAATTTAACGAAAATTTTAACCAAACTTAAGTAAGAAATTAAATCAAGCTCCATCTTATTTATATCATGTTAACTTATAATTTTGGGTAATAATTATTATAATTATAGGAGGATGAGTCCTCTCATAAAGTTAAAGTTGTGTCTTGATGACTTGTTAGTCATGAATTTAAATATGTAAATAGCTTATTTGCATATGTAAGACTAAGGTTGAGTACAATATCTCTCTCCTTTACTTGTGCATAATATGGAGCTTCCCGACAATAGATTACATTACTTATTTTGTTTTTAGTTTTTTAGTTATTATAATTATAGCATAACAACGGTAGAAACAAATACATTGTGCATTTGAACCTAAATCAATAATGCATTCTGAGGAGATCAGAGAGAAATTGTATAGCTCGTGGCAAAGCAGTCCACACTCTTTAAAGCCACACTCTTTTTGGTTGCACCATTTCCTTACATATAGTTTCTGCAACCACTTCACTTCTGATTGAAACAACTAAAATAACCAGAATACCAAAGTTAAAAAAGACCAAATACTGTTAAGTTCTGCAAAACATGCATAAATAATAAAAAAACCAACACTTTACTTAAGATACTCACAATAATTTTTTTGCAATGTCATATAATAGAGATTTCATAATGATAAATTGTTGGCTTTCATAATAATTACTTTAAAAATTATTTAAAAAATAGAATGTAATTGATTAATTGATAATTAAAAAATTACATTAATATATAACAAATAAATTCATAACAAGGTTGATACTGAGGATTTGTAAACCTGAAACAATAAGTAACATGGCAAAATATTGTGCCAAAGACATCTTAGCCATCTTCAATAACTAAAACTTTAGTACAAAGATATACTTGAATTCGATCAATCCTATAATTTGTCAAGTAATATATATATATATATATATATATATATATATATATATATCAGTAAACATGGCCTTTCACATAATATAGTAGCCTTTCAACTTTGTAATCAACACAATCTTTATTAACTATTCGTAAGATGTAAACTATATATATCTACATATATTATCACTTATACCATATATATAGTAGTAAAAATGGCCTTTAATTTCTGTAAAATTTGGTCTCATTTGGATTTCAAATGAGTACAAACCCTTGCTTCCTTGTAAACTTTGCCTGGTTTACAATAGTAATCTTTGCTTGGATTGCAATGACTATCCTGTGAGCATATGCATAAACCTTCTAATGCACACCCGTCCTTCAATATTGTCACCCCATCCTTTAGCCCAAGCATTTGGTCTGTCCATGTACTTGAGAAAAGCCCTTGTAAATCATACTTCTCTTTAACCCTTAAAAATCTCTCTGCATTTTTGTACTTCTTGATGGCTCCTTCAAATGCCAAGTTCCTATTCTTACCCCAATGAGGTAGCCCTCCATATTTGAAAATCCCAAGTTGTTCAACCTCTTCAAGAATGTCTTCATAAAGTCTAGGAGTCACTGGATCCTTGCTACGGTAGTAAGTGATATCAATGTCTAAAGCATCCTCTTGCTTCCCCAAATAGGCACTCGAAGCCTTGACATAACGCATGAGAATTCCATTGTAAAGCTCTATGCCACACAATCCCTTCGGCTCCAATTGAACTAGCTTTTGCACATCTTCAATAAATTTTTTTGCAATAGACAAACTGATGCTAAATGTGGTTTGGTGAAAGAACTCTCCCTTCACCCTAGAATCCCAGGCACATGCTGTGATCTTTGCATCTTGAAGACTATCTAAGCATGACCCAGATGCTTGAAGACGATTCTGAAATCCAATTACAGGATATCCAGTGAAGATTATACCTGCAAGTATTAAACATAAAACAAATGCTTTAGCTCTTACTAAATTTTTGTTTGTTTGTTTAGGTATAAAATATTACTATCATATTTAGATAGTACCATTGTTAGTAAGTCCATAAGCAGCAGTGATGAGGGTATTCGTTGTGGTCTTAGAACCTATGCACTTTCCATCGGCATCACCAGTTGATTCTTGAAGATCCTCTGCGACCACATTAAACCGTTAACAAAAAAAGAAGAAGTTTAAAAACATGAAAAATTGATGTTTGCTTTTAGCTGCATGAATGCTTCCATCAGCAAAAAAAAAAACTACATGCATGCTTTCACCAAAACTTTAAATAAAATATTCGAAGGGTTAAATATGATTTTAATTTCTTGAATAGGATAACATTTTTCTTTTGTCTTTTAAAATAAATAATCTCTTCTTAATTTTTTTTTATCTCTTTTTGTTATTCCATTTATGAAAATGTTTAAAACACTTTTAAAAATAAGTGAGAGACAAAATAAGATGGTTTGTTTTTGAAAGATAAAAACAAATAGGGAGAATTTTAGTCTCTTATTTTTATTTTTAGTTTGGTCTTTTAAATTTGTAAAAATTCACTTTTATTCCTTAAAATGTATTGTTAAACTAAATTAATCATGTTGTCAATTTTAGCTGACCTAACAAATGTTTATCTAATGTGACATCTATAATAGTTATAATAGTTATCATCTGTCACTAAGTTGATTACGATAAAATAACAAAATGATGAATTTAATCTAACAAACATTTTAAAAGACTAAAGTAAAAAATTTAAACTTAAAGGACCAAACAAATTATATTACCCTAGTTATTTATAATTACTAAAAACATATATGAACCAATAAAAAATAGAATACACTATAAAGATTGTGAACTTTAATTGAATAAAGCTATGCAAACCTGTGGTTCTTAAGATAGCCAATTCTAGTGAAGGAGTGGGACGGAAAGGGATAAAGTCATAAAGACCATTGCCAGAAGTATTGAATGGGACACGATCGTCAACACGGTACACAGCCTTGCGTTGACTTGGGTACCACGTTATATCCGCAAACTCGTGTGCATGTCCGAAAGCAGCTACTTGGTCTCCCAAATCTGAATCATTTTTTGCCACATATGTGATGGATCGCTTGAAGAGGGGTTCTAGTTTTAGAGTAACCTGAAAAAAGAGATCAGCAATCATCACATTGTGCCTCATACATAGTATGAAAAACTTCATTGCATAGATTTCTTTCTCAACCAAATGGAATGATTTATTCAAGGGGCGATGTACGAAATTGGGTCATGTTACAAATTTTTTAAAAAATATAGTAAGGGAATAGTAGAAGAATTTATGGTAAACTTACAGAATATACTTTTTCTTCGTAAAATAAGTATTTGATTTATAGTTTTTAAACTTTTCATGCAACGCTTGCCACGCTAGCTACCCAATTCTTAAAAAACGAATGCGCTCTATTTTCAGTCCCTTTCAACCAAAGTGGAATTATAAATATGGAGTTTGCTTGATTAACATTTTGAATTTTTTTGCTTTATCGGTTTAAAAATTTAAATTATTACCTAGAGTCTATGACAACACATGTGTCCCTTAATCATCGTAAACACATGTACGTGTTTTTTGCTGACAACTATTCCTTGTCTACCCTTCTCACATTCTACATATAAGTCTTTTGTATGCTTTTGAGAATACCATATTAATTAACATCTTACTATAAGCATGTGAAACTAATAAAGCGACGAAGTTATCAAATTTCAACAAGATAGAGTTCACGAAAAAGACAAACTTAATATAGTATCTAAATTAGGATAGTAACTTTCAAAAAATTCCAGTGTAAAGCAATACCAAAAGTTTTTAATAAATGTCGAAAAAATAAATAAATAATTTTGTCAATTTAAATTAACAAACATAATGTATCACATCCAAAGAAAAAAAAACATAGTTTAGACGTAACCAATAAAGTATAATAGATGCTGATGAGCAAGTAGAAAATCACATTCGTTCAAATAACAATTTGATCTCACATATCTCAAGCATTATTCCTTGAATCCTAATTTCCCAACTGTGGTTATTTTTTATTGAAATTGTGAATATTTACAATAATGCTTAGGCTCACGCGTTTAGCTAGCTGCATCATTGACAATCCTTATGCACAATGATTACAAATCATACTTGTTGCATTAGTTATTGGAGATTTTTTTTTTCTCCAATTGGTATTTAAAATTTATAATTTATTTTCACAATATAAAACTTAAAATACATTTACCGAAATAATTAAAAATATAGAAATAAAATATTATTGCTATCAAACAATACCTTGATATGACCTTTTCATGTGGGATCCATAATATGAAGATATTTTACATTTTTTATATACATATTATACTGCCTAAAGTATTTTTTTTTGTTTTGTTTTTGGTTTACCTGCCCAAAGTTATTTTAATAGTTAGGACTACGGCAGGTTCCCACCAAACTAACGTAAAAAATTTGAATTTAAATTTGAAGATTTGTTTTTTTTTTTTAAAATTGCTGTGGTTCATAATTCATCTTTCTAATTCAGTCATGGGTAATTGTATTGTTCTTTTTATCTTTTAGTTGTGCTCCTGGAATTTGGTGATAGCTGACTACACCAGGACATAAAGATATGGGTGGCCAATTTAAAAAGGATGATCTCAGACATTTGTCCAGTACATATAAGACTAAAATACTTGAAAGTTTTATTTGTTTTCTACCTAATTGAACAAATGAATCAGAGGCATAAAAGTGATTCAGAATATTTTATTAGCCAATATGTGGATCACCAATTTGCCAAAAGCAGATCCTGAATTGTCTTCTAGTGGTTGGTACAACACGTTATTGATGAAAGAAGAAATTGACAACTTATTTGTGTTATAAATGATGGGTTCAGCTTATGTTGTTTTTAGGTCAGTGCGTTACGAAAAATCTAATGCAGATTCTGTGTGAGCTGGATAGTTTGGTTCATATTTTTTTAAAAAAATATATTTTATTTAAAAATCTAGGAAGATTTTTTTTATAAAAATAAACGAATTCAAATACCTATCAATCAAGTAGTAATGAGTAGCTTTTCGATTAGAAAAAGAGTATTTTTTAATTTTTTATTATGAAATTACTATTTTTTTCACAAAATAAATTAACCCAAATACATAATGTTTTCAATTTTTTCTAAACATTGGTTATACGTATTAGTTAATTTTCAAAATTATAAAACTCGTATTAATTAGTTAGTTATTTTAGCAAATATTAAAATAATTTATTTAATGATTAAATTATATATAATTTTGCATTAGAAAAGTGAAAAATCATTTCACACGCTTTTCTTTTTTAGATACTACATTACTTTTTTATTTTATTTGTGAAGACTTTTCCCACATACTGGTTTGTCGATGCATTTGTTTTTTTTTTTTTTTTTAAGTGATGGTATATTATCAGGCAATGCCATAATAATTGTCACTAGGATTTCCTCGATTATGACTTTGAAAACGACAGAAAATTTCAACATTTTACAGTGATGACTTGATTTCTCTTCTCTGTTTCACACTTGAACTTAAAGTTTTGGGACTTGGGTGAAAATCTAGCTAATATAGCCTTTTTTTCACCCTTGTGTTCTATCATCTGTGGCAACATTTACAAGAATGTTAAGCGCGTACATCCTTCATGAGAAAAGTTGGGTAAGGATCAAGTTTGTAATAATTTAGATCAAGGACATATTTGCTTAAATCTTTTTTCTTTATCTTTTTGAGTCAGATATTTGCTTAAATCTAATTACATTTCACACAGTTTGTGCATATAAAAAGAGAAATTAAACAGCAACAATAACGTAACTGATCAAATGATCATAGAATGAGCATAAATTACCATGTTCAAAAGGTGGGTAACAAATTACGAAAAGATCATACCTGTGAAATAACTCCAAGCACACCAAGTGACACTTTGGCCGCATTGAGATCTTCATGTTGTTCATTGAGGCTCTCAACCTTAGCATAACCCTCTTCAGGACCACCAGCCCTAACAATCCTAAGCTCCACCACATAATCATGGACAGAACTACCCTTCCCCCACAAAGTGCTTCCATGAGCACCAGTTCCCATAAGCCCTCCAATGGTCAAACCCCACCAATATGGTGCATATGGCAAGGCCAACCCTACCTTTGCAGCCTCATTAATAAGCTGCTTCATTGTCACACCACTCTCCACAGTCATTGTCCTTGCTTCCACATCAACCTTCGCTATTTTGTTGAGATATTTGGTGCTTATTAGCAACCCATTTTCGCCTTCTGGGCACACCAATTTAGGGATGCTATGGGAATAACGGGTAGCTACTTTCATCTTGGTTTTGTTTCTTGTTGCTGATGCAACCACTGACACAAGCTCTTGCTCAGAGGTTGGGTACAACACTTGAGAGGCCTTGCAGATGCTTCTATCAGGGAACATGCCATAGGAGTTGGTGATGGTGCAACTTGTGTTCTTTGAATTAGAGCACTTGATTGGATCCTCTGGAGGAGTAGAGAGCACCACGGAGAAGAAAAGAAAAACAAGAGTTGAAGTTAAGGCTTTGTTTGACATCATTTTCAAGCAGAATAATAACAACAATAATAATGGCATGGTTCAAGGTTTTGAACTTTAGTGTTTTTTTGATCTTGTACACCATATATATAGTTTGAACCCTTAAACGTACAACCCAAAATACCAAAATGAGGTGCAATGATAAAAGAACAAAAGAGAAACAGTAATGTATCAATTAAGAGAAATCATGGTGGCAAGAGAAATCATGAGGGTTTAATTAATTACAGGAAACTCTTGCAAATTATTTGAGGAAAGTCTTTTGTATAAATTCGTGACTTCCAGAAACAATAAGATATATTAGAAAATTCAGAACAAATTTTATGAGAGTAGTCATATATAGGAGGAGATATGATGTAATAGAAAGAAGAAAAAAAAAGAAATATAAGTGTCGAATGGTTGTTTATAATAATGAAACGCGTTTATATATTATTACCAAAAATAAAAGTGACAAATTTAATAAATTATGTGACCACTAACCAGCAAGAGAGAGAAAGATAAGAGGAAAATGAATAAAAAATAATAAAATTAATGAATAATGTGTGACCAAAATGACAGAAAAAGACAAGAAATAAAAATGAATAGAAGAATTGGAAAAGAACGCGGTGAATGTTAACATTATCCTTACAGTTTTGGGTATATCAAGTAAATAAGAAGCTGTTTGGCATACTAAGGATTGCAGAACAAGGAAACTAGGAGAGAGCTTTAATTGAGTATTTCTTTGTTCAAACTCAAGGTCAAGCTTAACATCAAGCATTGCAATTCCGTCTTTTGGTATCACAGAAAGGAATGAATGTGTTAAAATATAAATATAATTATTAGTGTGAGAGTTGAACTTTGACACAAGCTGAAGTTCATTATTTGTTTTTACTTATTTTAATAAATGGGGAAACGATCGAGGAGAATAATAAATAATTAAATAACACTAAAAAATTATATTATTTAAAACTTTAAACATTTTATTATATTATTTTCTCAACTAAAGAATATTTATTTATTTCTTCCCTCTTCTGTTCTCACTTTATTGAGGGAGAATTTTTCTTAGTGTAACCCATAAAAAAATATTTCCCATCTTTTTTTTCAAATAAATTTAAAAAATTAATACTTTTATCTTATTTTCTTTTCTTATATTTCCTTTATCGTTATTTACATTAAACTAAACGACCAGTTAGGGTCTTGTGAAACGAAGGTTCTGGAAAAATAGGAGTGTGACACCTATTATTTGTTGGAACCAATTAGGTGGGATTAATATTCACGTTCTAAATTTCCTCACATAAAGTAATTAGTGTCGGTTTTTAATTAATAAAGGATGCATTCTTTGTTCATTACACGTGACAACAACTGAGTCTGGGGACTATTTTAACTTGGGAAGATGACTTATATTTTTGTTGGCTTGGTTGAGTCTATCCTAGCAGCATTAATACACCTGTCCTAAACTTGAGACCTAAAATAAGAAAAAAAAAATTGAATAAGTGTTGCTATGCCTTCAATCTTGCTCTATGCTGTCTTTGAACTGAAGGGTTAAAATACACAACAATGATATTATTTAATATACGCACTCATAAATTTTATTTTGTTTTCTATGTTTCATTTTTCTTTTGATTTTTTTATATCAGCAATTGCATCTATTTTTTGTTTTTGTTCTTTTTTCATATTTTCTCTTCACGCAAGATTATCAATACACATACACCTCTAGAAGTCTCCGATAATCATTTTTCTTGAAATAAATGCAGCTAGGAAGTGATATAGCACTTTGGCCACTTACTCATAGTTGAAGCCAACACACCTTCACACATATCTCAACATATTCTATTTCTTGCCACATCTATGACAATTGTTGTCAGTGGAGACTATGAAATTTGCATATTTCTATGTGCTAGGAATTTTATTTGAATATTTTTCTCTTATGCATCAGGTTCATGACATTCGTCCGTCTTCGCTTTGGTGACATTCTTAATCTCTTTCATTGTTATTTTTAATTATATATGTCAGACTTTGGAATACTTACAGCTAGTAATTAATTGAAGAAATTTACTCTCAGATATAAGGACAGTGTCAAATATTTTCTTCAAATTTAAATGATTGAAAAAATAATTTTAATTTTTAAATATTTTTGTCTAATTTTTGGTTCCTTCAATTTGAAAATACATGACTTTTGGTCTTCAAAGTAGTTTAGATAATGTTATTTCGATTGTTATTAAATGCTATCTAAATTATTTTGAGCATTAAAAATTATGATTTTAGAATGCATTAGAGAGAGCAAATAGATTTTTTTGGGTAGTAAAACCAACTTTATAATATTTCATGGGAAAAAAACATTTTTTATTAAAAAGAATAAGTTCATGTGTAAATAAAAATAGTTAAAATAAATTAATTTTATATAAAAATAGATTTAAATTTTCTTTAGTAGAATTTGATATAAAATTACTAAAAAAATTTAATTCAATAAATGATTTTTAAATATAACATTAAATAAAGTTAAGAAAATTCATTACAACACATGTAATCTTTAGCAATAATTTTTTGCCTAACACTTAATAAAAATTATTGTTAAAAACTTTTGAAAATATTTTAAAAATATTGTTAAATATTATCCAATGTTACTAATATGTTTTTGTGACATTTTATCAAAAATTATATATAACCCATGTTGCTAAAGTTTTTTTTTAATATTGACAATAATTACAAGAAGTAATAATAATATTCTATAAACATTACATTTACAAAAAAATATTTTTTTAACATACTTTAATACTTTTACTAGGACACTTATTCATTTTATTAGTAATTATATTACTAACTATAATTTAGAAAAAATGTCAACACTACTAATATCAAATTGATGTTGATTAAAATTTAAATTTACAAGCACACAGTAAAAGTAGATGATTGAATTGAATGTATTTTAAAAAGATAGTGACGATT
>PYAF01001524.1:1265444-1280413 GCA_007407185.1 Glycine tomentella
TTTATCATTTAATTGATGTTGATTAAAATTTAAATTTACAAGCACACAGTAAAAGTAGATGATTGAATTGAATGTATTTTAAAAAGATAGTGACGATTTTTAATTATTATTATTTTAAATTAATTATTTTAAAATTTAAAATTAATAGTCCATTATTGTTGTCTAACAGAAATTAAAAGAAAAAATTAAAATTAAATCTTCGAAAACATAAATGATAAAAATGAAATTTTTAAAAATATAAATAATTAAAATTTTAAAATTTAATATACCAAAATTAAACTTTAAAAAACGTAAAAAACTGAAAAATCAAACTTTTAAAATTTAATGAATCAAAATAAAATAACACTTAAATATAATATATAAAAAGTCGTATTTAACCTTGAAAAAAATAACATTTCACATATCCACAAACTATCTCATAGATATGTTGGCACTTGGCAGAATACACGATCACACAATTTCAAGAATCAATGCTGCCATTTTAGTATACTATTTAAAACAAAATAATATAAAGGACATGAAGAAACTCTTACCTATAAAAGTCTGAGAGAAAGAAAGCCATACTTAAATGAACGAAGGAAAGAAAAGGAGGAGAGGAGTATTACTATTATTAAATAAGAGTTTTTTATGTCCTTTATATTAATTTATTTTAATGCAAATGTATATGTATTAAAAGGTACTTATTTCGGTATGGCTTAAAAAAATGTCGATATATATATTACGTATAATCTAATTATGGAATACTGTGTAAATTTTGTAAGTATATAACCACATCAACCAATCAAATAGATTTTTTTTTTTAATTCAAACTTGATGATAGGAAATTTTATATTTTGATTTTTAATTTAATGTTTTATTAAAAGATCACTTTATCCATAATATTCCTAATTTAATTCATAATTTCTTAATTATGAGTGCTAGCCTTCATGAGTCCATGACTGCCTTCCACTTTCACAAATCTCATTCTGAATCGTAACTTTTAACTCTCTAATATCCACTGTGATGAATCAGTGACGGACCCAATGCATTCACACACACACATATATATAATTCAAAGATTGATATTTAACTTCTCCAACTTGCTATATGATCATTGATCACGTTGAAATATATACTAATGAAAATTGTATGTAAATCATAGTATATATTATATTAAACATGGTTCCTGTAATCCTGCTTATGTTTAAGTTGATGAAATTATTAGGTCCACGTGCAATGAACAAATTGGGATTTAAAGACGCTTAATGGTCCTCCCCATCACAAGGAAGGCTGAAACAATATTGAATTATCGGCAGAAGGGTTTAATAGTGAACTGCGCTGTATATACTTCGATTGGATAACGTATGGATACAATAGGGCTGCCAACCAAGGGTAACTCTCAGAGTCGAATGTTACAAATTAGAGTGAAACGGTGAAAGCGGGAGACAGTCACGGACTCAGGAAGGCCAACATTCGAATTAGAAAATTAGGAATTGAATTAAAAAGATTAGGCATAAAGTGATCTTTGAATAAAATATTAAATTAAAAACTGAAAATATATAAAATTTGTTATAAGATCTTTAGGTTCAAAATAAAAAAAAATTAAATTTAATTGATTGATGTGATTATTTAATTTATATGATATTTTATAATTAAATTATATATGATATAAATTAGTGTGCTTTATTTTTAAAAGCACACCGAAATAATGACGTTGTAACATCAATTCTTGAAATAGTTTTTTATTTTATCAGCAAGGCAAAATATTATTAATGAAAAGGTGTCAAAAGTACCTCACAAAACCTTTACAGACCAAAGACTTCAAGGCTTCAAGCCAGACCTTGCTACCAGCAAACAAATATAGTTGTTTCCCCCGAATTAAAAAATAAATAAATTATACTCATATGTTATGTTTTTTTGCACTCTGATGTCTGTTCCTTTTTATACATTACTAGTATGGTACCCATGCTTAGATATGGGTGAAGAGTGTGTTGTTTGAGTTTAATAATAAAATCTAATAAATAATATAGATTTATGTGAATAATGATTAAAAATGTTAATAAAAAATTTTACAAAAATTATTCTAGTGTTTTATATTATATGTTAATTATATTGTTACAAACTAATTTATACATATAAATATGTTAAATTTATTATGACTAACTATTATTTTGGAATTGTAAATAATTAATGAATAGTAGATATTTAAAGAATGTGTTGTGATGATTGGACATATAAAGTAAAGAAAGTAGTTGATAAAAAAATATATATTGAAATGCTAATATAAAGTTATTTGTATAAGTAGTTTAGCATGATCATAACATAAAGATGAGCAACCTAAGTAGAGGAACTTGTGATAGGCAAATGTAGAAATGACTGCGAAGTTTATTTGGGTCAATCATGAATATTGCTCTTTTCAATTTCTCTCATGGCACATATAACCATATATTTTATATCATCATGTTTGATACTAAGGTAGTTTTTTTTCATTAAATATTCTTATTTATTAACATTTTTGTTCCCATGACAATTCTATTCCGCCTTGTCATGACGAATGATAGCGTAATATAAAAAACAAAATAAACTTTTGAAACCTAAATTCAGAGAATATGATAAATAATTTTTTTGTTAATAGAGTAGATATCATATAGATGAAGTGATACAAAAAGTAAGAAAAATTATGCATCAGTAATAATATAAAAGAATTTGTGTACAATGAAATCAATAAATCTGTCATGTACGTCGTAATTGAAAATAAATTTGGTATATATACAACTTGCGTATGAGGTTGAATTTGTTGGTAGCATAACTTTGATAAAAAAAGTAGGACTTGAAAATGATATTATTTGTTGCTAGACAAAAAAATTTCAGTTATAGACTTAAATTAAATAAAACAACTGAAAAACTTTATACAAAATGACATCTATTTTGTCCTTTCCGTAAGTATTTTTTTCGTAATTTTTTTTAAGTTAAAATATATTTTACGAAATTATTTAAAATAATGGTCCAAGTAGATCTCGAACCTAAGACCTTCGCATTATTAATGCAACACTCCAACCAACTTAGCTAATAGGTCAATTATATTAAAAAAAATTAATGTTGATACATATAACACGGAATTTTTTAATATATATTTAATACACATATAATTTTTATTATATTTTTTTATTTAAAACTATAATTTTTATGATTTTTAGTGTGTATATTTAATACACATATAATGTAAATGAAAATTATATATTGGAAATTATGATGATGAATTGCAAAAGTAAAGAAAGTCATTGATAAGAAAATATATATTGGAATGATAATACAAAATTATTTTTATAAATAGTTTAATATGATTATAACATAAGAGAATTTGTGTACAATGAAATCAATAAACTTGTCATGTACGTCATAATTAATTGAAAATGAATTTGGTATATATATATATATATATATATATATATATATATAACTTTCGTAAGTGGCTGAATTTGTTGGTGACATAACTTTGATCAAACAAAGGTAGGACCATAACTTTGATAAAAAAAAGGTAAGACTTCAAAATGACATCATTTGTTGCTAGACAGAATATTTTTAATTCTGAACTTAAATTAAAGAAAAACAACTAAAAAACTTTATGCAAAATTAATGTTTTGCTAGTAAATTTTTTACTTGTTTAACTCTTCTCTTTCAATTTATCCAAGTAATATATTCATTTATCTCTATTTTGTCCTCCATGTTTTCTTCACTTTTGTTTGTGTCAATGTCTACTTTGATAAAGGTCCTATATCGAATTTAATAATTGAACATTTCAGTGATCCTTTACCTGTTCACCTAAATTTCTACAATAAACATCAGTTTCTATTTACTTACTTTTTCTAAACAACTATAATTGAACTATTGATTATAAATAGGAGTAATATTAACAAAAGATAAGTAACAACAACCAAAGATTGTATGTGACAAAATTTTATCTGATAAGATAATACTAAACCGATGAAATCAACTGAAAATTTCATATATGAAAAATCATCTCAAAAGTGTCATAAATTAAAAAGTACTATGAGAAATAAAGAAACATACCTAAAAATTTCATTTTGACATTTGATCAAACACATAATTTGCAACCAATAAATCAGTCTAGAACAAAATCAAATAAATATTTTAAAAATTCTCCAATTGTCGTCTATTCTTATAACAACTTGTTTAATATTTTTTCCATAAAATACGTTAACCGATAGACCATATCAAATAAACTTTTTAATAAATTTAGTTCATATTCACAATATTAGAAAAAAAATTATGAAGGAGAAAAAAACAAAAAAAACAGTTAGGCCAAAACAAAATCAACCAAAAAAATAGGAAATAAGAAAATTGTTCACCTTTTTTGCTACAGGTCACTATAAATCAAGAACAAATAATGAAGAAGTTGTGATCACAGTGGCTGGCATATGCATCTTCAACGAGGGTTGTGATGTTGAATGGTTAATGAAGAAATAAAAAGATATTTCATTGTTTATTTTTAGAAGAGAAAGAAAATAAATTGAGTGAATGAACAAGGTAAGAGAAGAGAGAGAGAGAGAAAAAAAAATGGTGAGAAGACAGAGAACATCAGAGAAGAAGAACATTTCATATTTGAGAAAAGAAAGAAAATGATAAAGAATATATTTTAACACACATAACTCTTTAAAAGGTAGTTAAGACAACATATCTAGACTGAAAATATATTTAAAAAACTTCAAGATCTAACATAGTTTATTAATGACAAAATGAATGTGAAGCAAAAATAAGAGAAAGAGAAAAGTGAAGTTCAATAGTAATTTTTTCTTTTTGTGATAATATACCTTTGTTGAAATTAAGTCATAAGCAATTGATCCACTTAAGGTTTTATCTTTTGTTACGTCTGTGCAAACTTTTCAATAATTAGACTAAGTCAATTGAGATGAGAACCAACAAGATTGAAAAATATGAAGAACCCAAAATAATATTGAGATTTTGTATTTTTTTAACTGACTAGTACGATACCCTGAGTATACAGGTAATACCACTGGTTACGCGTTAAAGAGATAAAGTGTGAAAGGGGTGAAAGAAATGATATAATGAGTATTTAAGACATAAAAGAAAATATTAATTTACTTATCAAAAAAGGGTGCAATTAGCAAGTCTTAATTTGAAAATATTGGAGTACACTTATAAAAAAAGGTGCGCAATTAGAAAGTTTTCATTTCGGAATATTGACGTGCACTTATTAAAAAAGGGTGCAATTAGCTTTTTTAATATCCAATTACCATTTTACCCCTATTTTTGCCAAGTGTCATACAACTGGAAAGGGCAAAAATGGAATTTCAGTATATTGACATGCACTTATTAAAAAGGGGTGCAATTAGTGATTTTAATATCCAAGTACCATTTTACCCCTAGTTTTGCCAAGTGTCAGTCAACTGGAAATGGCAAAAACAGAATTTCATATGCCTATTCTTTTCATATAAATATAGTAGATTTTTATCCCTTAATTAACGCCCTTCCTCAATTAAAATATCTGAGCTGATGAAATTGTCAGTTAAAGTCAATTACACTCACACCCTTTATATTTTTTCAAATTGCACTCAATCCACCACACTTTTTATACATTACTTTTACCCAACGATGCCAATGTATGTACAAGGAACTAGATGCAACGGTGATAATGGCCGAAGTTACGACAAGGAAAGAGGAGGTGGTGGAGATGGATATGGCGGTGGTGGTGGCAGAAACGGTGGTGGCGGTGGTTACCTTGGTGGTTGCTTCAACGGGAGTGAGTGTGTTCGGACGTCGTGTTGGTGGATGAGGACGACGATGTGGAGGGAGAAATGTTGCTGCCATTTGAAAGGGAAGAGGAGGAGAATGAGGTAGTGGTGATAAGTGAAGAGAAGTTATTGAAGAAGATGAGAGTTTATAAAATCCAAGATGTGATTTTGAAGAAAAATATGATAGTATTTTAGACATGAATTTTCATTCAAAATCATGTGATTAGTGTGTCTATTTTCTATTAAATTATTAAATGGTGTTTATGAGAGAAATGATCTGAATGTAATCTGAACTAAACAATTAAGAGATTTTTTATAAAATACAAAAAATAATAAATATCAAATACAATTTTAAAAAAAAAAAGAAAAAGGAGTATAATTTACTCAAAAAAAATAAGTATTACACTAACCCAACCATGGAAAATACGTCCAGCATAGCATGCTAACAGACATAGTGTATTGGCGTGTATTCTGCCAAGTGCCAACACAGAGGAAATAAAACTAAAAGGTACTACATCGCCTTTCACATAGCGTGTCCTTATTAATACGATAGCAACTTAACCTTTCAAATTTGTAATCAATACAATTTATTTTAATTATTTTTAAGATGTAAGTTATTCACTTATCATATAGCATTATCGCCCTCTCTGATAAATTTGGTCTTATTTCATATTAGTACAAACCCTTGCTTCCTTATATACTTTGCCTGGCCTGCAATAGTAACCTTTGCTTGGATTGCAATGGCTATCTTGCAAGCAAATACACAAACCTTAATGCACACCCATCCTTCAATATTGTCACTCCATCTTTTAGCCCCAACACTTGGTTTGTCCACTTTCTTGAGAAAAGCCAATCCAAATCATACTTATCTTTAACCCTCAAAAAATACTCGGCATTTTTGTACTTCTTGATGGCTCCTTCAAATGCCAAGTTCCTATTCTTACCCCAATGAGGTGGTCCTCCATATTTGAAAATCCCAAGTTGTTCAACCTCTTCAAGAATGTCTTCGTAAAGTCTAGGAGTCATTGGATCCTTGCTACGGTAGTAGGTGATATCAATGTCTGAAGCATTTTCTTGGTGCCCCAAGTAGGCACTTGAAGCCGTGACATAGCGCATGAGCATTCCATTGTAAAGCCCCAAGACACATAATCCCTTTGGCTCCAACTCAACTAGCTTTTGCTCATCTTCAATAAAGTTTTTTACAAAGTACAACCTAATGCTAAATGTGGTTTGGTGAAAGAACAAGTCCTTCATCCTAGGATCCCAGGCACATGTTGTGATCAATGCATCTTGAAGACTATCCAAGCATGACCCAGATGATCGAAGGAGTGAGAATATTCTAGGTATTATTATAATTATAAAGTATAAACTGCATTAATTTCATTATTTAAAAGATTCTCTCACGTTTTCTTTATTTTATTTTTTGAATTTCATTATATGTATCATGAGTTTAATTTTAATCCATTATCACGTGTTACTACAGCAATAAAACTGAAAAGATGTCAATTTAAAGCTCTTCCAATAATGTGGGCAATAGATGATTGGACGAGTGTTAAAAAAAAAAATTTATATTAGCAACAGAATGAAATTAAACTTTCTATAAACTAGTACTTATATGTTATAATCTGTGGACCCATATTTGTTATATTGCTCATGGATATAATGTGAGGTTAACCTTTAATTTTAAACATTTTTATTAAATAAGATTTGATCACAACAATACAATGACATGCATATGTGATTCTTTATATAATTTCTTTTCTATGGATAAAAATATATTCTCTAATTATTTTTATGCTAAATATACATATAGTTGGTAAAATTAGTCCTTAAATATATTTTTTGTTAATTTTTTTTCATGAACTAAATTATTTATAAGTACATATTAATAGATTTTAACTTTAAGTATAATTTTTGTAATTCAAAAATTCAGTTCATGTTTTTAAAATTACATGCCACGAAAACAAGAAGAAATATAACAGATTTCATGTATCCCTATCCATTCAATTTCCCATATATGCCAATAAAATAGCCATGGTTTGTATGTATAGTTGTATACCATTACCTTTTTAAATATTTCTTTTCTGAAATGGATTTTTGGGGAGATACTGCAACCTCAAAATTAGTATGACAATCAAGAATTGGTCTTTTCGTTTAATATATATGGTAAAAATATGGTTCTTCCACAATTTTGTGACAGGATTTCATTTTAATTATTATTTCATGATCAGGATATGGTTGTGCTTTATGATTCATTGCAGCTTGCTCACAAGTGTATACTTAATTCCTTTTATGGATATGTCATGTGCAAGTGAGTATATTAATCTCCATATTTTCTTGATGTTTCATCATTGGAGTTTATTTAGTTACATTTGCTATTTTTTCTTCCGAGTCATCCCGAGCATTGATTTTTATCTTACAGGGGTGCAAGATGGTACTCCGTGGAAATGGCTGGAGTAGTGACATATACTGGTGCAAAAATCATTCAGAATGCTCGCTTGCTAGTAGAGAAAATAGGAAAACCACTTGAACTAGACATTGATGGTATCTGGTGTGCACTACCTCTATCTTTTCCGGAAAATTTGACTTTTAAAACAAGGTATGCTCTGTTCGTATGTGATGACACTACATGTATTGAAATTTTAATTCATTGTTTTTATTTTAGTGACAGCAGCTTGAACTCTGGCTATTCTAATATGATCATATTTTAAATTTGTTCATATTATGAGGAAATTTTGGAAATTGATGACTGCCTAATTGATGTGGCTGCCTAATTGTTTATTAGGATAATTGGATTGGATATTCTTACATCATTCCTCCTGCATTTAGTGTAGCTTTAGGTGTTGACTGTAGTCAATATATTGGGCTGGAACTTACCTACTTTTTACCTCCAAATTGTTATTTTCTCTATCAAGTTTTCAATAATTTTGAATGTTGTTACTAGAAAGTATAAATGATTATCATATTTAATGGATTTCAGAGACCCAAAGAAGTAGTTTACAATCTCATACCCATGTGTTATGCTTAATGTTGATGTGGCAATAAATAACACAAATGATCAATATCAGGTCAGCTTTTAATTTTATCTGTAAATGATTTATTTAATTCACAATTTGATTCTGCTTTGGTGTTTTGCAGTTAGTGCTTTGCTGTTACTTATGATTACTACATTCTTTCTATTTTCAATTTCTGACAGACACTCACAGATCCAATCAGGAAAACGTATACAACTCGCAGTGAATGCTCTATTTCATTTGAGGTGGATGGACCATACAAGGTAAAGTGTAGCCTTACTTTATGATTTAAATGTTTTCCTGAGTTTGAGTATATTTAAATGACTTATATGGCTTTTCTTTGATGTAGGCAATGATCCTTCCCGCTTCCAAGGAGGAAGGAATTTTAATTAAGAATCGATATGTTGTTTTTAATGATGATGGAACCCTTGCAGAGCTTAAAGGTTTTGAGATCAAACCCAGAGGTGAACTGAAGCTAATAAAAGTTTTCCAGGTATATTGATAAAGAATAGTGTTATACTAAAACTCCGTCTAGCGTTGGAGAATTTTTCGATTTAAATTTGCATGCAGGTCAAGCTAAGCATTTCCTTGATCTGCACCTATAAATAAGAGCATTGTTCTCCCTTTAAGGTATGTAATTTTCTGAGTGCAAGATTAATTAATGTCTGATTTTATGTATTGGTGTGTTGCTGCAGACATACCCTAATCCTTTGCAAGACAACCCAGCTTATTCAGTTGTTAAGTAAGTGTTAATTCATTCATTCTTGTCTTGTGTTTTGAATTATAATTTCCTATACTTTGTTGCTTGCTTGATTGATGAATTTGATTTTACTTTTCATTTGCCGGGTAGTATTTTGTGCATGTTGATGATAGCGTTCCTCAAAAGGTTGGTTTTTCAATGTCAATTTTATTTGGTTATTTATGAATTGGTTAGGGATGGGATTGAGGGTACTTCTTCATTAAGGATATGACTATTTTTAAAAAAATTGCTAATAGAATCCAAGTAGACCAGTGTAATTGGAGATATATATGACTATTTTAAAAAAAAGCATTCTAAGACGGTTCTTTAAAAAAACCGTCTTAGAATTATCTATATTTTTATTTTTAATTTTTTATACATTCGAAGACGGTTGTTAGAAAAACCGTCTTAGATGTATATATTCAAAGACGCATATGCTGCAATAACCGTCTTCGAATTCCTTCTAAGACGGTTATGCAGCATAACCGTCTTTGAAGGTGCTCCCAAAAAAATAAAAATAAAAACAGATTCTAAGACGGTTATCGATTACAACCGTCTTAGAAATGAGACATTCTAAGACGGTTATTCTGATAACCGTCTTAGAAGGTGCTCTAAAAAAAAATTAAAAAACAGATTCTAAGACGGTTCGAGAACCGTCTTCGTAGGTCCAACCTTTTAACGTCGTTGGCTTCAAAGACGGTTCAGGAACCGTCTTCGTAGGGGTATAACAACCGTCTTTAAATGCTTTATATGTAGTAGTGATTATAGGGTATCCAATGAAGATTATACCTGCAAATATTAAATATAAAACAAATACTTTAGCTTACTATATTGATATTTTTGTTAAAGTGTAAACATTTATATTATATATGAGATATAAGATTGACTTCAATTATTGAAAATGAAAAACTTAAAAATGAACAGAGAAGAATGAAAAAAAAATCATGAGTTGGAACCTCTTTCATTAATATTTTTAATAAAAATTAACCAACTACATTTACGGATAAAAGAAATATTCATATTATATTTTGACTTAAAGTGTACCATTGTTAGTAAGTCCATAAGCTGCGGTGATGAGGGTATTTGATGCGGCACTAGCAACTATGCACTTTCCATTGGCATCATTAGTGGATTCTTGAATTTCCTCTGTGACCCCGTCAATCCAAAATAAATGTTAGCAACAATGAACTTGTTGTTTGATCTTCACTTCATGTGCATGCTTGCACCATAGTGTTAAATAAAATATTCTGATGAGAAAACTATAAAGTTTGTGAATCCAATTCAATTAAGCTAGGCAAACCTGTGGTTCTTATGAAAGACGATGCAAGTGAAGGAGTGGGACGAAAAGGGATAGAGTTGTAAAGACCATTGCCTGATGTATTAATTGGGACACGATCATCAACACGATAGATCGCCTTGTGTTGACTTGGGTACCATGTGTTATATCTGCAAACTCGTGTGCATCTCCAAAAGCAACCACTTGGTCTCCCAAATCTGAATCTTTTGCCACATACGTGATGGATCGCTTGAAGAGGGGTTCCAGTTTTAGAGTAATCTGGAAAGGATATGACCAATCATTATATGGCGCCTCTTGCAAGCATGAAAAACTTCACCTCCATAGTTTTCTTTCAAAACAAAAATGGAATTATTAACTCAACGAGCTATGTGTGAAATCGGATCATATTACTTACTAAAAATAAACATAGTAAGCTAACTTTACAATAATTTAGAGAAATTTTGTTTATATATATCCATATATATTATATGGGTTTAAGTAAAAACTATTCTTACAGTAAGTAATGAAAACTATAAATTTGACTCATACAAAATGGATGATCAAGTTTAAAAATTAAAGAGCTGCTATATGACTACATAAAAAAAATCATATGTATGTCCTCGATTTATAATTGGGAATGTTTATAATCAAATCAAATTATTTGTAAACTATCAAATCATTTTTAAAAAAAAAAAACAAAATTATTTAAATAGATAATCACAAAATTTTAAAATTTTAAAAATCACATACTTTTTATAGTTTGATTCGATTTTTCTCACATCACAAACATTTTTTTAAACTATCCTCATTCATGACTTATAAGAAACAAATAGGAACATTTTTCTTTAAGTATAAGAAACATATCATCGTTTTCAAATGCATTTATTGTTAATCCTTTCATATCCTTATTTATTATATAAAATTTATTAAAGAGTTAAGTTATAGTATTCATTGATTGAAAATGTTATCTCTTGAAACATGAGTAATATTATTATACACAACAATTACTTTTTATTGATATTAATAAGTTAAATCTTTATTTCTTATGTATAAAAACAAAGATAATATTATTAAAGGTAAAGATCATGGCGAAACTGCGACCTACAACCTCATTTTTAAAACTTGGTTTGGACCAAGGATATTTTTGCTTAAAACTGACTACATTTCACCCTTTGTACACATAAAAAGAGAAACACCATATCAACGAAATATATTCAGGTAGGTAGCAAATTAAGAATAGATGGTACCTGTGAAATAACCCCCAGCACACCGAGTGATACTTTGGCAGCATTGAGATCTTCATGTTGTTCATTGAGGTTCTCAACCCTAGCATAACCATCTTCAGGACCAGCAGGCCTAACAATCCTAAGCTGCACCACATAATCATGAACAGCACTTCATTTACCCCACAAAGTGCTTCCATGAGCACCAGTTCCCATAAGCCCTCCAATGGTCAAACCCCACCAATATGGTGCATATGGCAAGGCCAACCCTACCTAGAACCCATCGTTGTGCCTCCGTCTACTAACCCTTGTAAGAAATAATGTAGTATCATGCATGCACTCCAGCCTCATGCAGTTTCCTCTTTTCTTTGCGGTCATTTTTTTGGTTTTATCATTGTTATTTATTCTGTGTATCTGAGTAGTTGAATTTTGGGCGAATTTGCCGCACATCACTCTTTATTTTGTTTTTTGTATTGACTTTTATGTGCTTCTTTGGTATTTTAATTTAGTCTGTGTCTTTTTCTTCTAACTTACCTTCATTTTCTTTTGTATATAATGAATACCACAATAGCCTTTGTTTCCGTTGGGTTTTGCTACCTACGTACTCACGTGCTACGCTAGCTATTTGGTTTCAACTTACATTAACCCATGTATAGTTTATAAAATGAAAGAAAAAAAGGATTTCGAACTTGTTTTCATGAAGCATCGCAGATTGAAATTATTAATGTTTGCTTTTACTTGGAATGGCATGCGACTGCACTAAAAGGAATAATAATAACAACAACAACAATCTTTTCTTCCCAAAAGCATAATAACTTTAATAAAAATGAAAGGCACACACACTTCACATAGTCTCAACACAATACAATCCAACACAATACACTGCAAACATTATGCTCATGATGAGATGTCCCATAATCTTTACTCAATGATCATGTGGTACCATATCTCACTCCAAAGAATAGTGTAGGAGCACTGGTTTACCTATAAGAAGTGTCATTGACAGTCTTCAATATAAACTGCATTATACCTAGAATGGTACGTGTTTGCAGAATCTTAATTTATTACTTTACTATCTACAAAATACTAGAGTAAGGTACTTTTTAGAATATCAAACATAATTACTATTCAATGGCAACTAATGCCACACTTAAACTTTGTGATCATGCTGTACTACTTTTGATCATTTGTAAGATATAAGTTCCACCTATAAATAGTATCAATTAGCATATAGCATCGATGTCTTCTGATAAATTTGGTCTCATTTCAAATCAGTACAAACCCTTGCTTTCTTGTAAACTTTGCCTGGCCTGCAATAGTAACCTTTGCTTGGATTGCAATGACTATCGTGGGAGCAAATGCACACCCATCCTTCAATATTGTCACTCCATCTTTTAGCCCCAACACTTGGTCTGTCCACGTATTTGAGAAAAGCCCATGCGAATCATACTTCTCTTTAACCTTCAAAATTTTATTTGCATCTTTGTACTTCTTGATGACTCCTTCAAACGCCAAGTTTCTATTCTTACCCCAATGAGGTAGCCCTCCATATTTGAAAATCCCAAGTTGTTCAATCTCTTCAAGAATGTCTTCATAAAGCCTGGGAGTCATTGGGTCTTTGCTACGGTAGTAGGTGATATCAATGTCTAAAGCATCCTCTTGGTGCCCCAAGTAAGCACTTGAAGCCGTGACATAGCGCATTAACATTCCATTGTAAAGCCCTAATACACATAATCCCTTTGGCTTCAATTGAACTAGCTTTTGCACATCTTCAATGAAATCTTTTACAACAGACAACCTAATGCTAAATGCGGTTTGGAAATAGAACAAGCCCTTCACCCTCGGATCCCAGGCACATGTTGTGTTCAATGCGTCTTGAGGACTATCCAAGCATGACCCAGATGATTGAAGGCGGTTTTGAAATCCAATTACAGGGTATCCAGTGAAGATTATACCTGCAAGTATATAAACAAATACTTTACATTATTCTTGTAATTTGGTACCTTTGGCACCCTTCAACCTTTATATTATATTATATTATATTATATATATATATATATATATATATATATATATATAATCTTTTGCCGATTTAAAAAAAAATACTTTAGTATAGTAAATTGATTTTTTATTTTTTTTAAGTATACGAAATTTACTATCATATTTTGACTTAGCTAGCTAGCACCATTGTTAGTAAGACCATAAGCTGCGGTGATGAAGGTGTTCGTTGTGGTAGTTGCATCTATGCACTTTCCATTGGCATCTTTAGTGGATTCTTGAATATCCTCTGTGACCCCATCATATACCAAAACAAATGTTAGCAACATGAAAAATGTTGTTTGATTTTTATTACATGTGCATGCTTGCACCAAAATGTAAATTAAAATAACTGAATGTATATTTAATTACTATAAAGGTTGAGAATTTCGATTCAATAAAGCTAGACAGACCTCTGGTTCTTATGACAGCCGATGTATTTGAAGGAGTGGGACGGAAAGAAATAAAGTCGTAAAGACCATTTCCCGATGTATTAGTTGGGACACGATCATCAACACGATAGAGAACCTTGTGTTGACTTGGGTACCACAATATATCTCCAAACTCATGTGCATCTCCAAAAGCGGCAGCTTGGTCTCCCAAATCTGAATCATCTTTTTCCACAAAGGTGATGGATCGCTTGAATGTTAGAATTCAAACTCTCCTCACCGACCATCTAGAAGCCATGTGGTAGTTTGAAAAGAAAAAAGGGGAGCTGCCCACCCACTTGAAATTGCTGGAAGGAAAAAAGTCAAAAGAAACACAAGTTGAATTGGTCTTTGTTGGCTGGCTACCATAGAATTTGAAGCCACATGCAGCCGAAAATGTTGCTATTCCTTCCTCCTTTCAGATTACGTTTTTGCACTATATAAAGGAGGTGTTTCGGTTGGTTCTTAGTAGAGAGAAGAAAAACATTGAGGAAAGTGC
>PYAF01001524.1:1280513-1294282 GCA_007407185.1 Glycine tomentella
CACAGCCGAAGCAAGCATATTGATACGAAGTATCATTTTATCCGGGAGCAAGTCAAGAACAAAGTTGTGGAATTAATCTACTGCAGAACTGAAGAACAAATTGCAGACATTTTTACAAAACCATTGAAGACAGATGTGTTCCACAAACTCAAGAGTATGATTGGTATGCAAAGTCGAGTTTGAGGGGGAGTGTTAGAATTCAAACTCTCCTCACCGACCATCTAGAAGCCATGTGGTAGTTTGAAAAGAAAAAAGGGGAGCTGCCCACCCACGTGAAATTGCTGGAAGGAAAAAAGTCAAAAGAAACACAAGTTGAATTGGTCTTTGTTGGCTGGCTACCATAGAATTTGAAGCCACATGCAGTCGAAAATGTTGCTATTCCTTCCTCCTTTCAGATTACGTTTTTGCACTATATAAAGGAGGTGTTTCGGTTGGTTCTTAGTAGAGAGAAGAAAAACATTGAGGAAAGTGCAGTAGCACTTAGTTAAAAGAGAGAAGAAAAACATTGAGGAAAGTGCAGTAGCACTTAGTTAAAAGAGAGAAGAGTAGAGCTTTGTCTTGTGAAGAAAAATAAAAAGAGTGATTATAAGTTAGTGGGAGTATTTGAGAGAATAAAATTATTGTAGTGTGTTATTGTATTGTGTTTAGTCAATTTAAATACAAAGAGTTTTTCCTCAAATATTTTCCATTATCTCTCTATATCTCCAACATTGAAGAGGGGTTCTAGTTTTAGAGTAATCTGGATAAAGAGATGACCAATAATCATATATAGGGTGCCTCTTACATAATGGTGTACATACATAAAAGCTTTACTTGCATAGTCTTATTTCAAAGTCAGAATAACTATCCGTGGTGGTGGATAATAAAGTGATTAGCGATGCCAAAGAATAAGACCATGCATTGTCTTAAGGCTGACTTCGAGAAGGCCTATGACTCTATCAAATGGTCATTCTTATACTACATGCTCCATAGACCATAGGTGTGGTTTCTCTCCTTTTGGATCTATTGGATCAAGACTTCCATGGAGTCATCTACAATGCCAGTCCTGTTTAATGGTACTCCAACAGAGGAGTTTAAGAACTAGAAGGGACTCAGGCAAGGTGATCCATTAGCCCCCTTACTCTTTTGTTGAATTGTACAATTTAAATTTTAAATTATTGTTAGGATTTGTTAGGTTGTTACAGCTTGTTATTATATTTCAATATTTGAACAGGAATTAAGATTAAATCAGTTTGTTATTATCTCGTATTATTAGCATTTTGTTGAATTTCTCTCTCTTATATAAGAACCTCATGTTGAGGAAAAATATATGAAAGAGAATGGATGAATGAATGAAAATAATAATCTATCCAAATCTGATTTTTAACATGGTATCAGAGCTATGGTTCCCTTCATGAATGAGAGTCATGGTATCCTCCATGAAAAAAGTTATCTTTCGCATAGTCTATTAGTTTTCTTCTTCACATTTTCCAAAAGTACATCTCTTTTTTCCTTCTCGTACCTATATTTCACTTTTATTTCTCCTCTTTAACTTTCACCTTCTCTGATTCCTCTACGAATTATGATTATTATTATCATGAACTCAGTTTTTGCCCCATTCCTAATTTTTCATGCACGTATTTCATTTGAAGGTCATTGATGTGAAGCTCGTTGCATTGTTCTGAATCTTTCACAGACCATTCCTGAAGTCTATTGACATGAACATGTTATTGTTTCGAATCCCTTCCCATATCTCAATTTTCTTTCTACCTCACATAACCGAAGCACATGTTTTGAACTATCCTGAAGCACCTCTTGAACCTATTACTGATCAAAGTTATTTATGAAAGAGTGTTTGAAGAAGCAATTGACAAGTTGGACATGACCGATATTCATGCACCAACTTGAGGGAGAATGTTGAATTGTATAATTTAAATTTCAAATTATTGTTAGGATTTGTTAGGTTGTTATGGCTTATTATTATATTTTAATATTTGAACATGAATTAAGATTAGATCAGTTTGTTATTATCCCGTATTATTAATATTTTGCTGAATTTCTCTCTCTTATATAAGAACCTCATGTTAAGAGAAAATATATGAAAGAGAATTGAAGAGTGAATGAAAACTCTACTTTTTAACACTCTTCCTCTTGGTGGTTGAAGGACTCGGAGGCCTCATGAAGGAAGCCATTTCCAAAGGTCAGTTTCAAGGAATCATGTAGGCAGTCGTGATCTCCATGTCTCTTCTTTACAGTTCGTCGATGATGCCTTGTTGTTGGGTGTACCTAATTGTCAAAATTTGCTAATGCTTGGCAATTTTAAGGTTCTTAGAGATGGTGTCAGGCCTAAAAGTCAACTTCCATGAGAACAAAGTGGCGAGAGTCGCCACTACTAATATGTGGATCCAAAGATTTGCCATTGTTCTTAATTGCCAAGTTAACTACATCCCTTTTATTTATTTGGGTATGCCAATGGGTGAAAATTACAAGAGGAGTGAGACATGGAGACTGGTGGTAGACAAACTCAAGAAGAAGTTAGCATCTTGGAGACACAAACACTTATCATTTGGGGGTAGAGTGTATCTTGTAAATTTTGTTCTCTCATCTTTACCCTTAATTTTTCTGTCTTTTTTCAGATTACCAATGAAGGTTGCTAAGGAAATCACTAGTCTACAACGCAACTTCCTTTGGGGAGCCAAGGGGAAAGGGAAAACACTATGTTGGATTAGCTAGGATAATGTATGCAGACCTAAGGAGGTGGGTGGATTAGGCATCAAGGAAGTGGACAAGTTCAATAAAGCCTTACTAGCAAAATGGATGTGACAATTTTTAAGGGAGAAGGAGTCACTATGGGTAAGAATCATCAAGCAAAGAGCTGCTTCAAATGACAATCTTCTGCAAAATCACCCTTCCTCCAAATGGTGGTAAGATATTTGCAAGGTATGTGAACAAGGTGAGACATGTGATTGGTTTTGGAGGAATGTGAGAAGAGACGTAAGGAGAGGTGATGATACTGTATTTTGGAAGGATGTATCGGTGGGCATGCAGTCATTCTTTGCATGTTAAGTATCCTAGATTATTTGTGAATTCTGTGCAACAGGATATGTCGGTTAGTGAATTAGGATGTTAGACAAAGGTAGTGTGGAATCTTGGAGTAGGGAATTTTTTGTTTGTGAGAAGGAAATTTTGAATTCACTTCTGAGGGATATTGTAGGCATAACTCCAAAACAACAACTTGATGATACTTGGAAATGGTTGGGTGAGGACTTCATTGTGTGAGAGGTGCTTATAGATTGATGATGGATTCTCTTGACCTTCATGTTTCAGATTTAATTTTTTAAAACAATTGTGGTCCATCTCCATTCCGTCCAAAATGGCAGCTGTAGCTTGGAGATTGGCACTCAACAAAATCCCAACTAAGGATAACCTGCTGAGAAGAAGAGTCTTATTGCATAATGATGACAGCTTTTGCATCTTCTGCCACCAATCAGAAGTAAAGGTCCCTCACTTGTTTTTTAGTTGTTGCTACTGCTCAGGTATCTGGACAATGTAACATCCTTGATTTTTAACTTCTCGACTCTCACAATATGACACTTCACGCGGTTAACATCCTTGATTTTTAACTTCTCGACTCTCACAATATGACACTTCACGCGGTGACACTTTTCTCAACATCTTTGTTAGTAAGAACCTTTCATCTGCTAGTAACCTCCGTAGGTAACCCTTTCTAAGATCTCGACAATCTATTTGGACTGCTCCTATGATCAATGACTAATCCCACAAACAAACACAATATTTTTCAATGTATTTTGTCCTCATTCACACGCTTTTTAAAAAACTTTTCAAAAGGTCACTCATCTTTAACTACTCAAAGTCAAACATGCTTAACTATGAAGTTCTTAAGTAATGTGCTATCAAAAAATAGATGCATCTTGTTGGTACATGTAATACCAATTAATTACTTTAAGTTATCCTCGGCTGAACAATATCATATTTACATAGCTTCTGAATTCCTTTCATTCTGTGTGTTTCGATCGGAGTGTTAGAGGGAAAGTGTTATGAGTGGCTAGGAGTTCAATTGGCTGTGCCACAACACGTTGAAGCACACTTCTGGCAGCACAGAGGCTTAGTTAAAGGAAAAAAGGAAAACAAAAGGGAATGTGGTAGGTTATCCGGTTTGTCATTATATGGTCCATTTGGCTACACAGGAATGATATTTTGTTTAATAATGCACAATTAGACATGTAGAAGGTGGTGGATAATTAAAACAAGATATTGTCAGTGTTGTAGAGCAAGAATGAAATTGTCAACAACTTCATTCTATGATTGGTCCTTGTTCCTAAACGTGATTATGAAGGGGGTTTAGCTTGCGTAATCATAGGAAGGTGAGCTTCAGCTCTATAAGGCTGCGGGTTTTGTGATTAGAGAAGCATCAGAATATTTTCTTCATTTCTCTCGGGCTGTGGTTTGTTGTAAGGAATGGTTATATTTTTTGTTCAGCTGATTATTTATCTTGTAACAGATTCATTGGCCATTCTAATATGTTTGGTGGCCTTTATGTTTTTGTCTTTATGTTTCTGTCCCTTGTATTTGGTTACCCCTTGTGCCATCTTAATATATCAGGTTTTATTTGGCTGATAAAAAAAACATAGGGAGTATTAGTAAAAACTCTTCTTATCACAAGAAATAAAAATTATAACTCATACATATATCATCAAGATTAAAATTTAAATAATTATTACGCGACCACCTAAAAGTTAAAAGAGTTGTTTACTTATTTTAATCTTAGTCATTCAAATAAGATCTAATTACTCATATTTATTGTTTTCATTTCTCATAAACAATTAATTCTATGATATAAATTAATGCAAAGTACACTTATTATTTCAAATTTCACTTATAATTCATTTCTCACATATAGTGTTAAACTTTTTTTTACCTTAGCAACTTGATAAATTTATGTAAATTATGAGATAAAACTATTTAACCGTTGGATCGGAAGTACTTTTAAAGTATATTAGAATTAAAAAGAAATGCAAATCCGAAACTAATTGATATTTTATCATGCTACTTTATTTTGACAGATAATATATTACTGCCTCTAAGTTCAATATTATAAGTAAAAAGAAAAATGAACTTCGATATAAATAAATTTTAACTATTATATCTTATTTAATGATATTATTTCTTTATTTTTAAGATAAATATAATGATATAATTTTAAAATATTCTTTAATTAATTTTGTATTATGTAAAATGTTATTAAGCCGTACACGTATACAAGTACAGAAGTTTAATTTGACAAGTAGTGTTAGATGTTTTGTCGTATAAGTATAGAAGTTTTATTTGACAAGTAGTGTTGTGGGCCCCAGAGGGTAGAATCAACTAACAGTACATATCAGGCAAAATCATCAGTTACTACTTGTCAAACTTCTATACATGTAGGACAAAAATACACAGAGAAACACATATATCGAAAACTAGAAAAATCATTTCATAAATTTTTTCTTTCATTTATTTATTTTTTCATTGATGGTACAGTACAACTTAGTAGCTTCATATCAATTTAGGTCATAATTATATGTGCTTGGTTTCAATTAAGTTGTCTCATTTAAAATCAGATTGAAATAACAACTCATATAATTTAAGTAAATATTAATTGACATACATAAAAAAATTAATTCTAACTAGGTCGTCAATGAATTTTGAGATGAAAAATTTTTAGATTAAAAAATTTATATAAAGTTTTATTAGTAACATACTATTAATTAAAATAAAAATAGTCAAACATAGATCATTTTACATCAAAATCAATTTTAACAAATCAATATAATTCAAAATCAACTTTGTTAACATTCATCCAATCATTCTAAGTTGTAATAAGGATATCCTCTATTTTAACAAATTAATATAATTCAAAATCAATTTTATTAACGTTCATTTCTGTTCTATACACTTCATCATATGCTATAATTTGGATAGATGTGATACCTGTGAAATAACTCCCAGCACACCGAGTGATAATTTGGCTGCACTTAAATCGTTATGCTGTTCATTTAGGATCTCAACCTTAGCATATCCATCTTCAGCACCTGCAGGCCTTACAATCCTAAGCCCCGCCACATAATCATGGACAGCACTTCCCTTCCCCCGCAAAGTGCTTCCATGAGCACCAGTTCCCATAAGCCCCCCAATTGTCACACCCCACCAATATGGTGCATATGGCAAGGCCAACCCTACCTTTGCAGCCTCATTTATAAATTGCTGCAGAGTCACACCACTCTCCACAGTCATCGTTCTTGCTTCCACATCAACCTTCAATATTTTGTTGAGATATTTGGTGCTTATTAACAACCCATTTTCTCCTTCTGGGCACACCAGCTTGGGGATGCTGTGGGAAAAACGGGTAGCTACTTTCATTTTGGTTTTGTTTCTTGTTGCTGATGCAACCACTGACACAAGCTCTTGCTCAGTGGTGGGGTACCGCACTTGAGCAGCTTTGCAAATGCTTCGATCAGGGAAGGCGCCATAGGAGTTTGTGATAGTGCAGGTTGTGTTCTCTGAAGTGGCGCACTTGATTGGATCCTCTGGAGGAGTAGAGAGCACCGCAGAAAATAAAAGAAAGACAAGAGTTGATCTGAAGGCTATGTTTGACATCATTTTCAAGCTTAAAAATGGCATGGTTCAAGGTTTTGAACTTGTGTGTTTTTATGATCTTTGGGTATCTATGAACTATCAAGTATTTGAAGCCGTTTTTTCTTAATTAAGGATAAGGTGTATAGAGCAAAGATATAGGGACGAGCTTTACTTAAGCATTTATAGGTATATATAAAGTCAAACTCGGGGTCACCATCAATTTCATTTTTTCTTTTTATATTTTATCACCAATCACCAATTTCATCATTTTTTTTTCTCTTCACGTATATCCAAGATACACCTCCTAATTAAGAAGTGTCGACCAATGATAATCATTTTTCTAAAATTAATTATATGCTGCAAGATACGCTTTAAGAAGTGTCCAATAATTATGTTCATTCTCTTCACGTACGCAAGATACACCTTTAAGAAGTGTCAAATAATAATCATTTGACTTAAATTATACTAGTATGCTGCAAGTAGATCTAGCACTTTGTCCACCTACTCGTAGGTTGACGCCAACATATTCAACATATACAATTAGTTGAAGCCATCATTTTTGAAATTTCTTGCCACATATCAACTTATTCAATTTCTCGCCACATCTATGGTTTTTTTTTTTCAGTAAATACCTTATGAAATTTGATTTTTTTTTCTTGGTGTACGAAATTTGAGTATTTATGTGAGCTAGGAATTTCTTTAATTAATTGAATATTTTCTTATATTTTATTTTTATCGATTTTGCCGTAAGGTTCATGTAATTGGTTGGTCTTCGGTTTAGTTGCATTTCCTTTTTCCTTTCATTATTTTTGTTAATAATGCATGCTGAAATTTGTAGTAGCGGCAGCTTGTTAATTGAAGAAAACTGGCAGTCGAATGTGCAATGTTTAACACACCAAGGATCCGTAATCAAAACTAGCATCCTATATATATATATATATATATATATATATATATATATATATATATATGTTGACAGAATACTCTTATTATATGCTGTCATATTAAGACTTATAGCTTGCGCATTGAAAACAATTACGTAATGAAGTAGTGAGTAAACACAATTACATATAAGTCATCTTGCTAATTGACATTAGTTTAATATTATCAGTCTCAGTAGAATATTGGTGTACTCCGCAAATGTAAATTAGTTGCCGTAATGAAGTAGTGATTTTTTTTTCATGGTGTACGAAATTTTAATTGAATATTTTCTTATATTTTACTTTTATCGAATTTGTCGTCAGGTTCACGTCATTTGATCTTTCTCGATTTAGTTAATTAGTTACAATTTTTTCCCTTTCATTATTATTTAAATAACATAGGCTGAAATTTCAAGTAAACTGCCAGTACATGGGCAATGTCAACTCTATAATCGAGCATCTCCAATGGGAGATACTTACCGGGTTCCTTAGCTTAAGCACTTATTCCTTGATATTTCTTTTACATTGGAACACATTGACTTGGCAGAACCCATTTCTTCCGCAGAGCTTGAATTCCTTATATAAGAAATAATTTCTTCCCAATTAAAAAATATTATTTTGGCGTGAAACCGCCTATTTCCGTTATTCCCAACCACATACACATCAAATTGATGAATCAAAAGAGAAAGATGAACAGTTGCAACAAAAATAAAATCTGACCGTGAAGAAGAGAGGAGCGACGGCGACCCCGATGGCGATGGTCTTTCTTCTTCTTCCTGTTGATCTCCTTCTCGAAGCTTTTGGAGTGGGTAGAGAGGAGAAAGTGGCACGTTTCGTGAAGGGAGAGAGTAGAGAGCGAAAGGAGACATGTTTTTGTGAGTGGAAGAGAAGAGAGGGTAGCGTTTTGTGAGTGGAGAAGGGAGAGAGCATAGAGCAGAAGTCTGAGTGGAAGAGGAAGGGTTTCGTGACGGCTGAAGAAGAGAGAGCAGAGAAGGGAGCGCGTGAGGTTTGGCCGTTTCAGAAGCTTTTGGAATGGATAAAGCCCTTGGACGCGAGTGGGTTTTTTAAAAATATTGGAACAATTTTGCTTGATTAAGTATTGCTTGGTTATTGCTTGATTTACCAAGCAATTCTGGATAATGGACAAAGCAAGGGCTGGACGGTTATTTTTTGAACAATTTTGCTTGATTTAGGAAAATATTGCTTGATTGTTACTAAAATGTGAAATTCAATTATTTCTCTTTTATCAATTTCAAATCTTCACCAGATTATTCACCCTTTCAAATTTTAATTCTCACATAAATTAGTTGCATTTCTTTTATTTTATATTGTTACGCATTTCATTTTATTTATTTTAATTTATGTTTATGAAAACTAAAAAAATGTTAAGTTTTTTTAAAAAAAATATAAATATGTGAATTTTTTTTAAGTTTCTTGCAATTTCTTGCATTAAAGCAAAATATTTAGTGAGTTCTCTAAGAGTGACGTGGCATTATGGGGATCACAAAAAATACTGCGAGGACCACAAAAACAAAAAATTACTTAAGAAATTCAATTGGATATCTACCATTTCGAGATGAGCATTCACAGCACGTCCTTGACTTTTATCCTTTCAGCATACCTTGAGGGAAGGGAATTCTTATGCAGACTGGCTTGCGAAATCTGGTGTGTTAATGTAGTTTTTCATGGTTTAGGCACTGTTTTCTTTTGGCCTTAGCCTTTTTTTTTGTCTTTGTTATTTTCTCACTAATCAAATATGTCAAAACACAAAGGATCCATAATCAATTTAACTAGCATCCTACAGATATATATGTTGACAGAATACTGGCATTCATATTAATTAAGACTTATAGCTTTCGCATTGAAAACAATTTAATATCATGAAGAAACTAGCTGGAAATACGGCGAGGGAATTAGTCATATAAGTACTAAACAATCAAACAACTGCATAAAATAAGTCCACCCACCAAATATAAGTAGTAAAGTAGTGAGTAACTCAGTTAAATAATTACCGTTTGGAACGAAGATAAAATAAAGATGCAAACAATAAATGATAGATATGTTTTGTTTAATATTTTTTTGAGATTAAGAGAAATCAATTAGAAAAATGGATAGGCAAGGAATGCTTTCAATCATCATCTAATGTAATTTAATTTATTCACTAATGAATTATTATTTCTATGTAATTCACTTTTACACTTTGGATCTATTTGAATGTAAACTTCTTTATAAGCACTTCTAGAAAAAGCAAGTAAAAAAAAATGAAATAAAATTTTTCATAAGTTAAAATGAGTTTTCCATTCGTTTTTGTAGATATTTTTTCATCTTTTAGAAAAGTTATATTGATGAGCTTCTAAAAATTAGTTAATGAAGAACTTATTTTTTTTATGAAAAAACTCATTTTATTTGTTTTCTTTTTAAAGTACTTTTTAAAAAATTTATCCAAAAAAATCCTTTATGCACGACTCTTCTCTCTTATATGCGCATTATAGTTCTCACTTTATGCACGCGTTCTCTCTTGTATGCGCACTATAATACTTTAGGTTAGTAACCAGCCATAGTTTTAAATTATGGTTGTAGTCACATTTATGATGAGTCAAATTTTTACGTTATAAAAAATATGATTGATACAGCTATAATTAGGTCATGATACAATTGTGAAATGTTAAAATATCTTAATTTTACAATCACAATTACGATTGTACATCGTAAGTTAAGACCATGGGACCAACAATGCCTTTGATCGATTTAGGTAAATGTTGGTCCCTCCAATAAGCTAGCCTAGCCTGTAGCAATACTCCAATTTGCTGGTCAATATCCTCAGGCACAAGGTCTTCCATCGAAAGCTGTGAAGAAATTTTCTTTCGTACGTTGGAGAACTTTATGAATTTTTTATTTTTTTTTGGTGTATCAATTTTTTATGTGAGCTAGGAATGTTAATTTAATATTTTCTTATATTTTATTTTTATCAAATTTCCGTCAGGTTCAGGTCATTCGTTGGTCTTCAGTTTAGTTGCATTTTTTTCCCTCTCATTGTTATTTTAATAATATATGTGCTGAAATTTCAATTAGTGACAGCTTATTAATTGAAGAAAACTGCTATGTCAACTCTAATTTAGAGCCTTCACAACAATCTTGCCAAGTCTGCTGGTGTGAATGCTCAACACCAACTTGTAGCTTCTTTTGTCTTTGTAATTTATTTTCTCACTAATAAAAAATGTCAAACACAAAGGATCCGTAATCAAACTAGCATCCTACAGATATATCATATATGTTGACGAATACTCTTATACGCTGCCACATTAAGACTTATAGCTTGCTCATTGAAAACGATTAATTGCTTAATAAAGTAGTGAGTAAACATGCGCAATTAAATATAAGTCACCTTTGCTAATTTGTCATTAATTTAAAATTATCAGTCTCACTAGAATATTGATGTACTGCACAAATGTAAAATCTGGCTCAGTAATTAATCAGTAAAATATATTAGTGCACTACAAGCAATTACGTAATAATAACGTACTTTTGTGGGGGTGGTAAACCACAGAAAATGTTAAAAGATAGAAAGAGTTATAACACACTTTGTGATGTTTTTTTGGCTGGTAAATGTTTTTTTATTTTCAGGCAAAGATACCAACGCATAGATTAGAACTTTCTAAAATATGTCAATGAAATCTAGTTTAATTAGTTGAACAAAGATATATAAGTTATTGTAAATCTCTTTACACCATTTTCAATTATCATGGATAAAAAAAATTCTCTAGAATTTGTTTTTAGCGCTTGTAGTCCTGTAGATATATTTAAACGTAAGAAATGCATTTTGTGGTAAAAAAAATGCATATTTGACTGCCATAAATTACTATTAGGTAAAATAAAGATTCAAGCAATAAATGATAAATATATTTTTTAATTTTTTAAGATTAAAAGAAATCAATAAGAAAAATGCGTAAGCTTGGAAACCAAAAATAGGTAGGCTAGGAATTCTTTCAATCACCGTCTAATGTCTAATGTAATTTTTATTCAATTATGAACTATTTCTAATTATGCAATTCACTTTATGGACGTGTTCTCTCATATATGCGCACTATATTCCTTTAGGTTAGGCACTATATATAATAGGGCATGTTGAGTATATATCAATCAATTATAATGGTATTTATTTTTCTATCACATTAAATTAAAATTTAATGGTGTCTGTACCCAACACGGTAAGCATTATTAATTTATTAATATTACTGCCATGCATGGTAATGTCTTCATGGTCCCCCAAGCTTTGTGCATGCATGCATAAGTTTTGATATATAGCATTTAGGATATCTAGAAAAGTACGGTTATGTTTGTCAAACTAGTTAAAAAAATTAGTTGAAAGTTGATAAGTAATTTGATAATTGAAAGTTAAAAATTTAAAATTTAATTTATTAAATTATAAATATTTGATAAAATTAATTATTATGAAAAATGTAAAATGATAAAAAAAATATTTAAAAAAGATAATAAGAAATTAGATAAATATATTAAGGATAAAAATAAAAAATATAAAAATTTAGAAACTAACATTTTAAAAGTACTACTTCAAGTAATAAACGTTTCAAAAAATTAAAAAAACTATAAAAACATTTATTTATCGAATACTCACAAAGTTTTTTAGCTAATAAAAAATTTTAAAAATTAATTAAAATGTGTTGATGAACATAACTAAAATAAATTCATTTCCTACAACTTTGCTAATACGTAAAAGTTATACTCCCTTTAAACTTGTTTATAAGCAAAAAAAGTTATCTAGTATGATGAACTTAATTATAAGTAAATCTAATTAATTTTGTATAATTCAATTTTATAATTCTTAAAACATCCTTCATATAAATTCATTTCTAGTAAAACTAAATAATCTTAACTAATCTTCTTAATAAGTATAAATTTAGCTATTTTTGCTTATATATAAATTTTAAAGGAAGCAAAATTCCAAGTTACAAAGTCCCAAAATTAAAGAATATATTCTACAAAATTTTGGTGTTAAGAGTGGGGAGTGGATCAAGTTTATGGTTAACCCATTTAAAACTTAACCTAAGTTAAGATTTTTTAGAAACTTATGTCTCAATTGGGGTGATTTTTAGTTGTAAGTTTTTTTTTAAAAAAAATGAGTTTTTCAGTTTTTAAAATTTAGTTTTAGATTTTTCACTAATTTTTAGTTTTAAAATAAACTAATTTTGAAAGTTTTCTAGCTTATTAAATTAGTTTGATGGTGTTTTTATGTGATACTGAAGATGATGATGACGGTAACAATAATAGTGATGTTAATGGTGATGATGGATGGTGAGATAATGGTGATTTGCAATGGCAGTGGTGATAGTAGTGGTGTCAATGGTGATGGCGATAGTAGGTGATGCTAATAATGGTAGCAATCTAGGGTGGTGGTGGTAGTGGTGACAATGGTGATGACAACTATAATTGTGTTAAGAATGATGGTGGTGACAACTATAATAACCTAGGCTTTTATAAAAGAAAATAAAAGAAATAAAAATTTAAAATTTATAAAATTCCGTCGCAAAAGCCTTAGTAACGGATTTAGCGACAGAATTAGCGACGGAATTAGCGACGGATTTTTAGCGACGGAGTCTGGCGCCAGGAGCGCCAGAGTGGCGCCAAGAGCGCCACAGGTGCTGGAAGTTGGCGCCAGGAGCGCCACAGATGCTGGATTTTAGCGCCAGGAGCGCCAGGATGGCGCCAAGGGCGCCAGATACACTGTATGTTGGCGCCAGGAGCGCCAGGATGGCGCCAAGGGCGCCAAAGGCACTGGAAACTGGCGCCAAGAGCGCCAAAGTGGCGCCAAGGGCGCCACATGTCGGTCAGGCCCCCTATATAAAGGGATTTCACGATTTTCAGAGGAATTTTCACTGTTCCTCTTCCTCCTTGACCCCAGGCAGCCATTAGAGCTCCTTAGAAGCTTCAAACTTCCATCATAAACCCATAAAACACCTCCCTATCATCTATAAACTTGATTAGAACCCTTGAGAAGCCAAAATCCAGCCTTGTTTGTGAGAATTGAGAGAGAAACCCCTTTCTCTTGAGGTTTTATAGAAATTGAGCGTTGGAGAAGCAAGAAGCTGGTTTCAGGGAGACAGAGCTTGGGGACAAGACTTCTCCAGCCTTTCTTTGTTGATTTGAGGTAAGAAACCTCTGCTTTAACCGTTTAATTTGAGAAATGGGGATTGGATGAATAGTAACCAAATATTA
>PYAF01001524.1:1294382-1321380 GCA_007407185.1 Glycine tomentella
AAGAAGGAGAAACCTCACCACCACCACCAATACTCTCAGTGCAGCAAGAGGAGTAGTTTGATTGTTGCTCTAACCCTCCAAAGTGTGATCCACTCACACTCTTGAAGCTTGGACTCCTTAAACTATTTCCATAGTTTCCATAACTCACTCCCACACCATAAGGGTCAGGAGCAGGAAAAGAAAGCCTTTTCTTTGCTGAACCAACCCTGTCCTTCTCTGGTGTGGATGGCCTCTGCCTCGGCGCGCTTTGAGACCGTAATCGAGCCTTTGCAGACTCAGTTGCCGCCATGTAATTAGGCAATGTAGCAGTAGCACCACCACTACTAGTTCCAGTTGAAACAATCCTTCCATTTTGGTACAAGTTTCCTGTGTAGTGGTAATTAGACCTCAAGCTTGGTGTGTGGGAGGTGTGGTAGCTTCTGTCGTCTCTAACACAACGTGGACTAGCCGACCGGACTTGGATAGGCCTTGATTTGGCAGGAGAAGGGGTGGCAGGGGATTGGTGAAGGGAGGATCCATTTTGGTGAGATCTATGGAGTGGGGAAGCAATGGAATGCCTTTGTGGTTGGTGATGGTTTGGGTTGTATTGATAATTTGGATGTGATCTTCTGTAATTGGTTCCTAGATATGAATAAGGCTGAGATGTGTCAATTTCCACAGTCTTAATGGGGTCTCTTTGATCAGTTGAAGCCCTTCCTCTATTCTCCCATGGCTTTGTGGCCATCCACCGATCTAGCCATTTTGGTCTCTCTTCCAACTCATCTTCATTTCCAATTGATGATGTTCTACCATTCCTCCAAATCTATTCACAATCAATTAACTCAGGGAAATTAATTCAATTTCAAAGAATCAATTAAACACACTTCACAATCAATTACCAAACCAAGATGAAGGAAATTAATTCAATTTCAAAGAATCAATAAAAAAACACTTCATATCTCACAATCAATTACCAAACCAAGTCAAGGAAATTAGTTCCACTTCAAGAACCAATAAAATACACTTCAAAATCAATTGACAAAACCAAGTCAAGGAAATTAATTCAATTTCAGGAAATTAGTAAAACACACTTAAAAGGGGATCAAAACCTGTTGGGAAAAGGCTTTAGATAAGGTCTTGCCCCTCTTCATTGCAGCAGCTTCCTTCCTCTGCATCAACATGGCCTTCACTTCTTCAACTGTGTGATGCCTTTCATCCCAGTCATCTGCAATGCTGCTTCCCTCTCTTGACTACAAAAGCAAAAACACAACAAACAATTCAAACCAAACACAGAAAATAAAAACCCCTTTCCCCAACTGTTGCTAGATTAAGAATATGAGAATGCGGACCATTCCTTTACTTTTTTGCAAACAAAAAGTACTTTTTTCCTTTCCTGGTTTTCAAACATAATTGCTGATCCTTAAAGCAAATAAAAAGTACACAAAGTATGATCAATGATCACTAATGCTGGTTTAAACAAGTAATTTCCCACACTTACTGTTGATTTCCTATCTGAAATGTCCTGAAGATACCGTGAGTCCCAAACACTAGCAGTATCACTGAAAGTGGATTTTCTACTACCTTCAAGTGAAGACCTTATGCGTTGGTCAAGAACCCTTGCTTGAACTCTAACCAAAGCCTGCATGCACCTAAGGGTCATCTTTGCCTGCTTCCTAACATTGTGACCCCTAACCAAAGCTTGCAACTTCACCAACCCCTTTAGTGCACGAAGCGCTCTTCTAGCCTTCAAGCAAAAAAAAAGGACAAATTCATATGAATTAACATTAGTAGGTGCTTCTCATATTCACATAAAACCTTAACATTTTTATAATTCAGATCTGTTGAGGGCACTTACAAGATACCCTCTGAAAGCAGTTTGGATCACAATAGCAGCATAATGCTCCCTGGCATGGCTAGCAGGTTTGGACAACCTTGCCACCTCCGCCGCCGCCTGAGCGGTGGCCATGGCGGCTTCTGCGGTGGCCATGGCCACCGCAAGTGCATGCTTCTGATCCTGGTCTGTCCTTGAACCATCCCCACATGCTGCCACATCATGCTGCACCTTTTGTTGAGTAGTGTTGTTGTTGTTGTTGTTCACTTCTTCATGACTCATGTGTGTCTTCCTGAAAATCCATCTTCTCTTTTCCCTCTTCTACAAAATTAAGAAAACAAAAAGTGTGTATGTTCATTCTCATTAATTCTCATGATCTAAGAAAACCAGACTAAATTGATCTACAAAGAAAGAAAACACACACACACACACACACACATATATATATATATATAACACCTTTTCTTCGTCTTCTTCTTGATCACAGTCTTCTCTTCTTCTGCCACTTCTTTTGTCACTGTCTTTGGTGGGAGATCTGAATGCCCTTTTGACAGCGGTTAACCATGAACTACCACTTCCCTTCTTCCCCATGTAAATCTATCTCAGCGGCATTTACCGCTTCAGCTTCAACCCGCTAAAAACAGCCCCTCAGAAAGAGCCAGAAAAATTATAACTATATATTTTTGTGTTAAAGACAGAACAGAAGAAAGTTTCGAGTTTCAACTTTCAAGTTCAACCTCCTTTAACCCTTTGTCTCTGGGAAATAGACACAAGGAAAAACAAGAAGAATCACTTATTATGGAGCTCCGGTTTCAGTGTCTGTTGTTATTGTTGTTGTTATTTTAACACAAGTACATACAAACACAACAACACAGTTAAGCAATGCTACAGTGAACTTGTCCTCCTCTTCATCCTCATCCTCATGGCTCTGTCGTGAGTGAAAACATCTGAGCCACTCCTCATTTAAAATCCTTTGCCAAAAATTAAATGTAACGCACTCTTAGTTACACCAGCATTCACTTACTGTTTATTTACTTTCGATATTAGGCTCCATATCTAGTAGTAACGTAATATATATGAAATTGTTTTTTTTTATATATATTTTGATATTAGGCTGGATATCTAGTAACGTATGACGTTTTTTTTACCAGACGTACAATAAAATAAAATAGGAAAATGACTAAAAGATTACGTTGAATGCATACATGCATATCTCTTCTCTCCATTACTGAAATAATAATGTACACATAAATAAGAAAATGACTTTTATTTCATTAGTTAAAATAGTATCAGAGATTATCTTTAAGGTGTGTTTATATAATAAGTATTGGATTCATGTAGAAAGTGAATCTTTAATTTCTTTTCCAGTCGTGATTCATTTTTTTTTCAAGTCACGAGTGTATTTAGCTCATTAGAACATTAATTAATCTTGTTTGTAATACTGTAATCTGCTAGTTCGAAGGTTTTTCACGCACAATAAGGATCAAACACGTAACTTAAAATTGCTGTTGAAGAGATGATTATAACTTTATAAGACTACTTATACTAGATGTCCAATTCTAAAACTTTAGCTTTAAAATATCCTGTTCTCAATGCGAGAAATCTATATATTGAAACGCAATTCGTATAACGTGAGTTGGATTTTCATTATTAATAAATACGAGAATCTTATAGATAAATAATCTATAAATATCTGTTAAATCTTGAAATTTATCCTAATTCTTATGAACCTTTAGATTCGACTTTTGTTATAAAAAAAAATTGTATTTGTATTTCATGAACTTATTTATGAGTTAGAACTAAATCAAAATTCTAAAATTTCACTGACTGTTCACTTAATTCTGATATTAGGCTGGACAAGGGAGTAACGTATGAAATTGTTTTGACCAAACTTGTACCATAGAATAAAATAGTGAACAAAAAATCATGCTTTAAGATTATGTTCAGTTCCACATGTTTTATATATAAAGTATGTACCCAAGTTGAATTATTTAAGCGGCAGTCAGAGACAGCCTGTGTGTGAGAGGGGCAGTATATATAGAATATTAATGATTTTCCAGTAAGATTAATAATCTAAATGGGCAAAGCTTATGGATTTTTGTGGCATGGATGGACAGCAGTGGGGTGTCAGAAGCTACCTTAAGCTTTTAATGTTGATGAATAATAATAATTGATGCAATGTAATATGTAAGGGAACTTAGAGAAAGATATTAAGCAAGTTGAGGGTGGCCAAGAGAGAAGCCAAAAGTGGCTTTTTCTATAGTGGAATCAGAAAAAGTTACTATTTCCTTTTGGGTATAAATTATTATCTTTTAAAGTAAAATAGGGTTTTTGTTAATTGGTGCTGTTAGGATTTTTGTTAAAGTACTAAAAAAATATTTATTATAGAGATTATAAAAAAATATAAAAAAAATCATAAAATCATGAATAACATTCCAGTAAAAACATTTAGCATTTTATTTTCTTAACAAATATTCTAAATATGTTAAGAATTTTGGTTAATATTTACCAATAAAATATAGTATAAGGTGGAAGTAGGGGAAACTGAGCTACACTCTCATGGTGTCACGTGCTGTGAGCAGGTCGAGACACATCAGGTGAGTGAAGGACCACGGTGGACTCTCTTAGTTAGGAACATGCAGCATGCATCATGTCGCTTTACTTTGTAAATAAAATTATTTTTGCATCTTTTGCAGCAAAACCAGATGACACAAATATCAATGAAACTATTGTCTTAATCCTCAACTAAGCTTTAAGGTGTCCTCTTCTACTTCATGGTTCAACTGCACCAAGTACTCACCCACCACCCAAAGACTGGTCAAACTGTTCTAGATTCTCTACGTGATGGTACTCAATTCAAGAGTACGTTTGTTTTAAATTAATTTTTTAAAGGATTAATGTGAAATACTACTAATTTATATTTAAATCAAGTTTTAATAAAAGTTTAGAACCAACATTAATTTAATCCGAATGAATTTGGACTTAAGCATTTTAAGAAAAATCTTAAATTCAAATTTTATAAATTAAAAAAAATTGATTAGAAGTCAACATCTACTAAAGATAATTAACTAAATTTTTCAACAAAATTAGTAACAACAAAATCAGTAAATATCTTATTCTTATAGTATTGTAAAATGATTAGAATAATTAATATTAAATAAATGCTAAAATAAAGAAACTTTCAAAATAAAAACGTTGATTTATATAAGTCTCATTTAAATCAATTTTAATTATTTTTAAAATATTTTTTATTTGTTAACTTATTATAAAATTAATTTATGTTAAAAAAATATTTAAAGAGACAACAATTACAACACTATATGAATTGTTTTTTCTACCTGCAAGGGATTCTAGTTGTATGTCTAAGCATGCAGTTAATTACTTTGTTTTTTTTATGCGGTGCCCCTGTCCTTTTAGCATCCTGTGAGGCAGAGCAAGGAACAATCAAAATTCTATTGCTTTTTATATATAAAATAAATATTTAATAAATAATAAAAATTCTATTGCTTTTTATATATAAAATAAATAAATAAATAAAAATTCTATTGCTTTCGGGGTATGGAGTCACTTGTCAAGCATTTAAGGCTGGACAAAATAGTTTCCAATCTACGAAGCAAGATGCTTCCATCAAAAATGATATAAGCAAAATATTCTATTTTAAATTGTGGGATATTATTCAGCACATCAAGTTTTCCATATTCACTTAAATTAGCCTCTTGCATTTAATTGAAAGTTATAAGCATGTATATTAGAGTTAGCTGTTCGTAATAGTTAAATAATGAACTGTGAATCAATAGAACATAGTAATTATGAATTACTAAATTATCAAGTTAATATAAACAAAAAATAATTACGTGTAAAATTAGAGTCTACTTATTTTAAATTTAGTTGCACTTGACACAACGTTCTATAAAAATTATATGGCTGTAGTTTATTTTGTATATATTTCAAGAAAATTAAAATATATCTCCCTTGCAGTGTTTGGGACTTTGGGTAAATTTAATTAATTTTTTTAAAGGAGGTAAATTTAATTAATGTGTATTTGTTAGAGTAGGAAAGTCGTAGGACTTATCTGATATCTGTTTTTAAAAGCATCTTTTTATGAAGAAAAAAATATGCTTGATGATATGATTTTACTAACTATGATAAGAAAATAAGAAAGTAGAAATTATTTTTTATAAATACTGGTAATGATGTTTGTATGAAAAACTAAACATAAATAACTTCAAATATGTGGAAAACAAAACGAAGAGAAAAAAAAAATATGGAAGAAGAACTTAGCTGGCAACTGACATGATGACTGAATAAAACTGAACTATAGTCATCAGTGTCCAATAATGTTATAATTTTAAATAAATAAATTAGAAAACTATTTTATTATTTTGGTTTTCTTTCTTGCTGCGTCAGTTCCCTTAATGACCCACCATTTTTGGTGGAAGAAAACTTAAAGTTAGAAAAGGGTTTGAAAACTTTGATATGAAGTCCAAGGTGAAATGTTATTGGGCCTTGCTTTCATAACTTACGAGGGCAATATCGGGCCTTAAAGGCGTGTACTTCTTCTATTGCTTAAGGCCTCAGAATGATTTTTGACCAAAAAAAGAAAAAGAAAAAGAAAAAGGGAGTCTCCGATTTATAGACCTGGACCTGAAAAACAGGAACATTCGAAGAAAATTAATGCTTTAACAAGAATTGTACTACTGATAAGAAAATTTAGTTACTTCTTATTTTATTCTTAAATTTAAATTCTTCTACTTTTAACAAAAAAAATGCAACTCTTCATAAAGGCAATACTTAATTTGTTATAAATTTAAAATTCTTTTTATTTTTACCAAAGCTAAACCAATATTAATTCAACCCGATCATGAATATACTAGTTTGGGATATCCAAGATATTTTTTTTGTCAAATCCTTTATATAAGGGATAGATTCCCAACATGGAGAAAAGAAAGCTTAGCGTCTTCTTGCTTGAAAAAGTGACAACTCTTGTGTGTTTTGAGTTGTTATTATGATCTTAGAATAATAGAATCAAACTGTCAGTGTGCCATTTGGCCTTAAGTGATGCATTTGATCATAATCATCATCATATTTCCTTGATCTATATGAACTTAAATTTCTCTCTTTCATTATCTAAATTCAAATATCAAAATAAAACTTCTAACTATAAATTCTAATTATATGCTATAGAAACTTAAAGTAAATAATTTCTTCTTATGTACTATAAAAAAATTTCTTAAATTAAATGTATAACAAGTGGCTTAAATCCATAAAAACTAATAATACAATAATCTAGGAGAATGTAATTTCTCTGTACATGTTGATTCACCTATTCAATGGTTTATAATAATCATTTAGTCTAGAGAATGTCAATTTTATTTTATTTTATTTTAATTTATATTTAACTTTTTAAATTAATTCTATTTTATCATTTAAAAAATCAATTCTTTTAAATTTATTTTTAAATTATCATTCTACATTTATTTTACCATATAAATTATTTCAAAATTACTTATACCAAAGTATTAGGCAAACTAACCAATAAGATTTCAGATTTGTCACTTCCAAAAACTATTCAGTTTTCTAATAAATTTCGAGATTTGAAACCCACGTCTACCTCACCTTAACAAAGCTTCATTAATTTAACGAGTTATTAGCTGAAGGACTAAAATGCTTAAGACAAAAAAAGAATTAAATTCAATAGAATCCTGTTGGTGGCCTTCACTCAGAAAAGTGATAGATCGAAGCATCAATTCAGTCATCTAAAGGCAAATTTGGCAACATCACACACTATATATTGCTAGAAGAAATTTCATCCATGAACTAAAATTCAAAATTAGTCAACAAAAGTGATGCCAATCACCCCATCCTCATTAATAATAGTATGCTTAAAAAAGTATTCGAAAGGTACTAACAACAACTATTGACACCACATATGTTAGCTCCCTTGGATTCCATATACGTTTGCAGTTATACAGAGAGTAAAAGACACTTAATTGATGCAAAAGAAGAATAATCTTTATCTATAACAAAAAGAATGTAACGTGACAGCGAAAGATGAATGGTAAAAACATGATTACATGTGAAAATGAGAGAAACAATAGACGTTATGTTTTTCTTTTGGACTAATCCTATCTTGAAAAAAATAAAAATCAATCATGACAATAGAAAAAATAAAATACATGCTAGCCTATTGAGCAATCCAAGCTCAATTCTGTCTTCCTATTTGACTGGCCAATGAAAAGTTCAAAAGATATAAAATGATCTTTTGAACCCTATCTACTGAAATAATATAAACAAAGGACTATGTCATTGGATGCTCCCATCACCCAAGACATAATAATCTTTGGTTGAATTACTCTAAAAAGGTAGAATCCAAAGCTCAAATAGTTTGATTCTACCCAATGCTGAATACATGAATGAATATGATCTTCCCCTACTTCTACAACCTACTTAAAATAAATAAATAAATAAATAATAATAATAATAATAATGCCTATTTTCCTAAAACAAACATGTATGATGATGACGACTTTTTGAGTTGTCATGATGAAAAATGAGAATGAGGATAAGGTCGGTTAGAGGCACAAGCTTTATCTAACAAATCCCTTATACTTTGAATTCAGCTTTTGATGTGGTTAATTAGCCTTGCAAGTTCTTTGTCCTTGTTGATGTGGAATTTTGTTCAGAAGCTGCTTGAGAGGCTTGTGAAGCACTACCAGCCACTGTTGCTGCCACACATGTTGATGTTGTTGTAGTTGTAGTTGTGGCTGCAATTCCTGTTACTGAAAGTGTCCCATTTTAGCCATCAATGCCACATTTATAACAAGGATTGCTTAATAACAAAGATAACAGTGACTACAAGAAACAGTGCATGTTAAATAATTTGAGTTAAACTTAAGTTTACAAACTTAGTTTGCAAAACTAACCCAAGTCTTTCTTTTGCAAAACCCAGTTTCAAGACAAAAAAATTTCATTGCAAAAACACTTTTAGGGGTAACCAAATAGTACGTTCGGCGTAAAAAATTACTTCTTCTAACTGATAACCAAACATGCTCACAATAACTTCTTGCATTAGACTTATCTCACCTGCACTAGTAGTTGGCACTGCCCCTGAAGAAGGATATGACAATATCCCAGTGGAGCCATAATGCTGAGGCAAAAATGGAAACTGTGCCATTTGGGGGTACTGAACCCCAAAACCAGGAGCCTGAAAACTCGGTGCATATTGACCATAAAAGGGGTAGATATTGTGGATCAACCCTACTGCCCCAGAAGCTCCAGCAGATGGGTAGTAAGGTGAAGAAAACTGCTGAACTCCATAGACATTATAATAACTCTGCCAATGGTTTCACACGAGAAAATTAGTTTATACAATAACAATAAAGGAAAATAAATAGTTAATGTAGTTGTTGCTTGTGAAGACTTTATTACATTAACAGCTACCGTAGGATACAAGGTGTCTTGTGAATATCCAGAATATCTGTCAGTAGATAAAATGTACATTAGAGAAAAGGACAGAAAATAGGAAGAAAAGTTATAAAAAAAAATTGACATAAAAAGGACCATATCCTCATAACACTTTTTATTTTACCCGTATGCTGAATAAGGAAATGTGTATTGCCTAGGGGGTTGATGGAAAAATGTAGATGATGAAGAACCATGATAAGCAGGTGAGGATGCCACTAGTCCAGGTGGAGGCCTGAACCGTCCTGCACCTACAATGTGAGTTTGCATTTCAACACAAATCATTTTTGTTTTACATTAACTAAATAACCAACCATTAAAGGTGGTACCTTCTTACCTAGGATGAGTTAAATCTATTTAAGAATGAAATATAACTAAGAAACACAAACTTGTTTGCAAAAATTGTGAAATAAACTCAACAAAAATGGAAAAAGTATTGTAATAAAAAAGAAAGAGCAAATTAGATAGAGGAGAATGTAAGGAATGAGACCATGCTGAAAAGTTGGTGGTCGGTTCTTGCTTGCACCAAGAGAAGCAAGGTTGCAGTTTGCTATCCTACCATCAATAACTGGAGATGGATTCTGACATGCTCTCATGGCTGACTCAGGATCCTTAAATGTGACCTTGGAAAACAACACATTACAGACTCATTGTTCAAGATCATGCAAGTACTACCATTAATGGAATAATGATAAACAATCAAATAGTATAAACTATGCAAAGATGTGAGTTATTAGAAACACAAAATGATGAAGAAGGAAAATGGACTTACAAAGCCATAACCCTTGGATCTCCCAGTGTTCTTATCTGTGATAACAACAGCCTCTAAGATCTCTCCAAACTGCTCAAAATACCTTCTCATTGTGTCCCTCTGAGTCTCCCAAGCCAACCCTCCAACAAAGATTTTGGTGAAAGTTGTGTCATTATATTGGTCAGGGTTGTTACCCCCCACCATCTGAGTTTGCCTTTGTTGAGACATTAAACAGTAACTAGAACTTCCCAACAGAAGCAAGCAACCCCCAAAAATCCCAAATACAAAACAAAATACTATATAAAAAAACAAAACACAGAATCCAAAGACAAATATGAGAGTGTGAGAGAGAGGAGAAAAAGAAACGGTTAATAAAGGCTTAAGGATGGAAAAGAAGCTGTTTTTGTTCTTCTAAAAACCCATCAATGAAAACACTCGTGCACTCATGATTCTGTTCGTGCTACTCCTTCTTAATACTTTAAGGAATGGTTTTTGTGTTCTGTCTTCTTTTTTTTTCTTCTAAGGCTATAATTGCTACTTTTCTATATTCACAACAACAACAAACTCTTCAGATTCCACAACAAGACTACTTAACAGAAAAAACATGATTACTGTCGAAGGAGTGAAACGGAAAAGAAACTCTCTAACAAGAAAAATAAACATTTATATGCCAATGAAAACTTAGTTGCTTGCTTGTTGTTGGGGTGTAGAGAAGAAGAGAAAGTATAATAGTAATAATAAGTTAATAAAATTAAAAATAAGGAGACAAAAAAGCTGCTAGTGGGTACCCACAACACAAGTAGGGTGCATAGGCTGTCTCCAATTAATGAAATGTCATAGACCAAAAGACCAACCTTTCTCGTTGTAACCCACTTTCTCTTCTCTATATCTATACCAAACACAAGAAGAAGAAATTTTTTTTATAATATGTTTGTGTGCCACGAAAACAAAACCTAAGATCAATCAATTAATTAATACTAATTTGTCTTGCTTGATGGATGCTTAATTGATACTAGTAATTTCTCTGGGGCGCCAAGTGTTGTCATCAATGTTCTTTTAGCTATTACAACTACGAGTTTCCGAAAATTACATATGAAACATGAAACTAAACATGTTATTTTCCCAATTGATTTCTCTGATCAGATAGAGAAAAGGAACATGAATTGTGTTCCTTAAGTTGGTCATGGTCCTCCCTTCTGAAATGCAAGGGAAAAGTAGAACAATGAGACCGTATTTACAGCTATTATGTTGTAATATAAAGTAAAAAAAAATAGTGTCCATAAAGAAGGAGAGACTGTGGAGTCTAAAGGGTAAAGGGTACACAAAGAACTCCATTATTAACTGTGTTTTGATCAATCGAAAGAAAAAGAAGGGGAGAGAGAGAGGGTCATGCATGGAATATTTGTGTGGTCTCAGGTTCTCCCATTCTTCTCTGAATCTGAATGTTCTGCTCTGTGCTTTGAGCCTTAAATTTTACAACTTTACTGGCCAGGGGTATACGGAATGTACGTTTTGAAACGAACCATCTTTGTTTTTCAGTTTTGACAGTTACTAGAATAATGGATCATTATTACATCAGGGTTTTTTGTGAATGGTGTTGTGAAAGACAAATGCGTTGTTGTTGTTGTTGGTTCGTTCAAAGGAGTGTTGTGTATTACTGAAACGTTGTACTTGGGTGCGACAATTCAGAATGGGGAAGACGAAGAGTGAAAAAGAGAGGAGACAAAACCCCAAGTGTCTTCTCTGTCTGCAAAACTTATGACAGAGACGAGAGAACGGGGAAGGGACAACAAATAAATCAAATTTTAACTTGCATACTTGTATTATTTAGAGTGATGTTGTTTATGTAATAAAATTTGATTTTTATGTCTATGCAACAATATAAAATTACAGTTTTATATTATTATTTAATTATAAATTATTATTTGAATTATTTTAAAATAATTATTTTAAAAAATAATAAATTTATTATATATGATAAATTATAATTAAATGATTGTGTAAAACTTTTTTTTATGTAGATAATTTTTTTTCGTAAAACTTTTCTGCAATTTCTATCTTTTAGGAAGAAAAAAAAAATGTGTGAATTAGATATTTTATATAATGGAGGGAAATAAAATATAAAAAAGTGGGTGGAAATTACTATTATAAAAAGTTATTGTATGAAGAACATTCAGTAATAATCATAAATTATATGTTTTTATAGAATCGAATGGAATTAATTGATATTAGATGTTAAATTTGTAAAAATTGTATTTTAATATATGTATAAAAAGAAAATTTTATTATTGAATTTAATATTTTAAAAAATAAATTGATTATACAAATTTTATATAATTTATTAATCAAGTGTTTTTTTTAAATATATATAAATATCTATTGTTACATATTATATATTTATAATTGTTTAACTGTATGTTTGTCTTTACGTTATTGCAATTATTTTTTAAAAGACGTTATAAATAGATATTTGTCCTAAAATACAAGAAACATTTTTGTATTTAAAATTGAGTTTTTTTTTAAAAAAAAAATGTTTGGAAAAATGTTCTTTAAGTAATAAGTCAGGTTCGTTAAAAAAAAAAAAAAAGTAACAAATCAGGTCGATCGATCGATCAAATAGTAAAATAACATAGAAGAAAGAGCTGCTTTCATGAGATGAGAAAATTCACATCCTGATCCATGAAGCATGATCAATCACACACGGTAAAACTCATTTAAATACTTAAAATTCTTAAACTCACAATTAGTTTTAGACTCAAAATTAGCATAATGCTAAACATTTAAATATTTACTCTTTTTAATCTGAAAACAAGGTATCATGCATGTAGTCCGAAAGCCATTACCGAGGTAGAGTTTATCTATTCCAATAAACTCTTTTTTCCATATGCACACAAATCATAAAATTTATGTAAAAACACACAAAATTCTTCTTAAAATCAAACTAACTGCTATTATGATTTAACATAAATTTATACACCTATTAATTGTTTTTTGGTTGGACATTGTCGGAACTTGTATCAAACCTGAAGCAATTGCTATTTGTTACAGGTTTCGATATATGTCCAACAAAAAGTAATTAGTGTGCGCGTGTGGAGATTTATGTTAAAATCCTAATAATTTTATTTCTACATTAATTATTTAACAAATTTGACATGATACACAGATGCTAAGAATTAAAAAATAAATAAAAAAATGAGGGGACTTGAATTTGTTAAGAATGTGTTTGGAATGAGAAAAGTAATTTAAAATTTATTCTTTGGATATTTTTAATGAAAAATTTAAATTTTTTAAATTTTAAAATAGAATTTTAAATAACTAAAAATATGAAATTTTAATTTTTTTCTAAAAGGTGAGAAATTAATTTTTTTTTCTTATATAGAAGCTTCCACCGCACTACTATCTGTTGCGTCTCCATTGTCGTCGAGTAATTCAACCTGTGTCACTTCCATGACATCCACTTCAAGCACCTCTTTATGCATGAGGTTCAAAATTTTGAAAATAAAAAAATTTAATTTTTTTTATCTAAACACAAAGTTTTAAAAATAAAAAATTTAATTTTTTATCCAAATACAAAATTTTAAAATGAAAGTTTTTTAATTATAAAATTTAAAATTGTCTTATCGAGGAACTGAGCAGATCTGAAATGGTTTAATCGGTTCACGTGGTGGGAGCAAGTCCAAGAACACATTGAGATTTGAGTGGTTGAGTGAGTGAGGAGAAGAGAACCCTCCACTTAGACTCAAGGCAGCAACTGCAACACCATGTGCATACATGCATAGACTAGTTCACTTTTATTTTTATCATATAGTATAGTATATGCTGCTTCAACCAATAGAGTTATTGTCCTAATTTCCTACTCTAACTGTGTCCTAGATTCTAATGGAACCATCACTTATTATTTTGTGTGTTCTCTTCCCCTCGGAAAACTCGTAGGAGAACATGCAAAGTACTGCATCGTATTTTAATTGTTAATTAAAGCTGTAGTTTGTAGGTGCATTGCAGATTGCAAAACTACCAAGTGATAATAATAAAAAAAGTCTTTTAAAGTGAAAATGTTAAGATTATATTCATTTTTTAATTTAAATTAGTGTATTAAGATTGTAATATACTGATGTGTTTTTTATTACTGTAATTAGAATTTTTATTCCGAAATATCTCATAAGATTTAGTCTTTTGAGTCAATTACAGACTAATTTTGATCTAAAGTTTAGTTTCCTTTAAAATTTATTGTCTATTCTGTTGGGTCGGTAACCCTATCTATTTGCGGAAGCGAAGTAAATCTGTGAGGAGATGGGAAAATATAGAAGCAGAAAAATATCACCCAGAGAACACAAAACAATTTTAACGTGGAAAACCTCCTCAATGTGAAGAGTAAAACCACGGGACACTAGTCCAGAAAAACATCCACTATGAAAGTAGGATTACAAAGATGATCTCTCTAGTAAGACTAGAGGTATACACTCAAAATATATATCTCACCCACTAAGGATGGCTTACAAACTTTATCTCTCACTGGGAGGATTTATCTCTCACCTATATGGTGGAACTCTCTCTTTCTCTACAAAGAGGAACACTCTCACTCTCTTCAAAGAGGAACTCTCTTACTCTCTTCAAAGAGGAATTCTCTCACCCACACAACTCTTCTTCAATGCTTTGAAGAGTGCTTCAAGTTTGGGATGATAAAACCATTGGCAATGTTGCCAATTTATAGCCTCAAGATGGCTTACCTACCACACCAACCAAGGATGCTCACCTACTACACCTACTACACCAACCAAGGATGCTCACCTACTACACCTACTACACCAACCAACTAATTCTAACAACTCTTAATTAAAGAGGAAATAGTCCAACATATTCCATATAATATATTATATGAGAATCGATTGAACTTATATTATATATCCCCCACAAACGTGTGTTACCACAAGTCACTTACACTGAGTAATATATTTGATACTACACTTGTTGAGTAGATTAAACTAGAAACTAGAGTAAATATGATAAAAGAAAAATCAGAGTAAATACGTCCTTTAACTATACACTTAACAAATAAATTCAACTTGAAAGGACCTCATTTCACTTCGTAAAGAGTAGCGGAGAGCAACAAAATAAAATAGTGTACAGTAACAAACACGAAGGAGGCTTTTAACAATTAACACGAGTAAAAGTGAAATGAAGGCACTGAAGAGTGAAGTCCCAGTTGAAGACAGTGAATTGTAATGGAAGCAATAGAGATAAGTGACAATGGTATTGTAGTCACCTAAAAACATTTCTACAATTTACATAGTGTGCATACAAGATTGGACTAGGAGAACATGATTAATGATTTAGAATGAACATGTAGTACTGCTTAACGGTGCAATTAATTACCGTCTTATGTAAGTATCATTTGACATTATCGGCTTTAGGATCATTGAAAATTAAAGCAGTGTGGCATGCCCTCTTGAACCTGATACCTTGGCACAGTGCTGTTGCTAAAGGTGCTGAAAAGGGTCAAAAGGAAACATTAAAAGAGAAGATGTGCAGTGTTCTCATCATGTAATTGGCAAAGAGGGCACAAAGCGGAATTATTATTTAACCAATACGTTTGTTCCTCTTTCTCAAATTCACTCTAGTTTGAACCCTATCTACAACAATTCTCGACACAAAAGCAAATCCCTTTGCAGGTGCATAAATATTCCAGATGCACTTAATTGTGAGTTAGACAATCTTTCAAGTGGTTATTGGGCTTATTTTCTTAACCTTTGCTTCCATCCATTTTTTTAATCTCAAAAGGCCTTTTAATTAATCGGGCTTCTTGGTAGTTGCAGCATGCATTTGCATTACAGAGAATTAAATTTTCTTTACCACCTTTTTATATTAATCACATCGATCTCTCAATATTTTTTAATGTTGATACAAAATCATCTTTGTCTAATTTTAGAAATGATATATAAATCAAATCTACATACCTGTGTGGGAAAAAAAAGCCTCTCAATCAACATCTTCATCCATAAAATGACCAATTAAAAAGGTAATTTTTAATCCTGCCTAAAACAGCAACCACTAGCAACTTGAGTCATAACGCACCGTGGCTAGCGTTAAGCCGAAGACAGTAAGAAATCTGCGTCAGCATGGTCCATTTGATGTTGCTTTCTTCATTTTTTGTAGCTTGGTTCAGGGTCTTGTTTTGGAACCTCCAGTTTGTATGGGATTATTAATTATTATTAGGGTATTATTATATCAACTCCTCTTCTTTTGCTAAGTACACCTCCTACCCTTTTTCTAAAATTAAATTATTTAAATCATCTTTTCCTTTCAAACCTTCTTCTCCCTCGCATACTTTCTTTTTTCATAGCAACAAAAGATTCCCTTCTCTATCATCACACTCCCTCCTATCTTTTGGTCCCTTCACCCCCTTCGATCTTTTGCTTTGGTCACCCTTTGTTCCTCCCTCGCTCAGTGTCTTGTTTCAACGTTAGGGTTTTTTCATCCTTCAAACTTGAAGTTAATGAGTGAGCACCTGTTAGAGTTGTCCAAATCGAAGGACCAATATCAATTATATATTTTTCTACTTCAATTGTTTCACTATTGTATAATTTTTCTTTTATATGATAATTTTAATGATCTCAGTGTTCTGCTAGAATTTGTTTGGATGTTTTTCTTAACATTCCAAAAAAGACTTTTCATAACACAAAATAGTATTCTGAAAAGTATGTTTGAAATACAATTTTATTTTTTAACATCTAAAAAGGTGTTTTCCAAAATTCAAAATTGTATTTGAAGAGTACTTTTTGAAATATAAAAAACAAAAGATTATTCTAAAAAGTACACTCCAGAATAATAAATTTTTTATTAATGTTATAGGTATAAAGCATATATATGATAATAAAAATTAGGAAATTTGAATAAGATTATACTTAGCAAAAAACAAATAGAAATGAATATAGCAAAAGCCTTATTATTCTGCATCGAACCCACTTTAAACCGGGCATGGCTCAGTCGTCCACGGACCTTTCTCTTATTTTACAATGGCTATTGCTAAATACAATCCCTCTCTTCACTTTCTACACTCATATGTTTCTTCTTTTTAACTTTATTTCAAAAATACCCTTATCTTATTCAATTCCTTTAATCTTATTACTCGCGCACGCATGCACACTCCCTCCGCTCACACCTGGCTTCCACACATTATACAACTCTACTTATTTTCACTTTTACATGTGTTGTTTCTCTTTTCTTCTAATTCAAGAGCCTAAACGAAAACCTCCAATTCATCTCCTCTTCAATTTTGGCTTGGACGATTGTCAAAGTGCGAGGGGGAAAGATTGACAGCACGAAGTTTCTGGGCAATGGCTAAACCTACGCATGGAAGGAAAAGGACAATTTTGCAGTTTAAGCTTTTGGAAAATTTAAGGTGGGGAGGAAGCCAATTTTGCAATTTTTTGCTAATTTTTATTGGATTTTTACTAAATGTTTGAATTGCTCTTACTTTAGTGTTTTTTTAGAAAAACAGTGGTTACTTATTTATTAAAAATCAGGTTGATTGGGTTTCTATTGCCATGCTTGAACTTTTGTTTTACAATGAATGAAATTTCCTTTAATTTTTTGGATTAAAAGCCTAAGTGCAATATGCATTATGGAAATTTTACACTATTAGAAGTTTAATTCTAGAATTAAAAGTGGTGAATTTTATTTCTAAAATGTAAAGTCTAAATTGGAAATGGGTTGGGAGCACCTGGTTCTTCATGGTTGTGTGCCAACGAGAAAACATAGTTGAAGAAGATAAAAGGTAGTTTTGGCATTAAGGTAACTCATAAGGAAGAAGGGGAGTGTAGAAATTAAGGAGGGGAGGTTATTTAGCATTTATCCTTGTGTCATTTGATTAATTGGGCTTCTTCTGTTTGTCTTGTGAAGGATATGTGTTGGTCCAAATTGATTCGTACCGACAGTTTGCTGACTTAATTAACCTAATACGATCAACCGAAAATAAATATTGCAACAATAAATTGTTAGTTTAATATAAAATTCAATGAAATTACCCTTTTTTTGTTTTTTTTATTTGTTGACAACATTCAATTTTAAAAAACCCATTTGTATATAATAAAAAATAAATTACCATTTTTATATTCTGTTTTATTTTTCATTAAAATTAGTAGAAAAATAATTCACAGTTTTCATATTTACTAAACATAAAAGTTTATCATTATTATATTACGTTTGTTTCATTTTTTTTGTTTACTTATTTATTTATTGTGGGCATAAAATAAATTGTTAAATGTTAATTTGTCAATTTGAATCAATAAAAAAATCTAAGTATTTTATTCTCTTGTTATAAAATATTATTTTTGGAATTATATTCACATATAAAATCAAATTAAAAACGTTAAATTATTTTATTTTATTTTAAATACTTAATATGTATGACGTTATGTTTTTATTTTATTTTATTTTGGAGATATAATTAGATATGATGTTTTGATTATTCTTAAATTAAAAATAAATATTTTCTGAAAAAAATATTCTAAATCAATTTCTTATTTAATTATCGTGAAAATCTCATCTCAAGTGTGGTACTTTAGGCTCGATACCATGTTTTAGGATTTTTCCTAATAATAATAACTTTGATAACGACTCTGTTTTTATCAAAAATAAAAAAGTTCACCGTCTATATGATCTCAGTTTCGACAATAATGGTAACGTGCAAGTCAATATCTAATTAGATATTTTTCGTGTGAGCATTCCAACTAACAAGATCAGAAGAAAAACATTTATGTTTGTTTTATTAATCATAAAAAAATGTTTTTGTTTTATTATATTCTTGTCAATCTCAAATAATATGTAGAGAAAAAAATAGAGAGAAGTAACTATGTTTCCTTAAACTTAAACAACATTTGATTTGTATATGCTTTTTTTTAAAAACGACAAAACATCAAATAATAAGGATGGTTATTGGTTTTTCATTTAGTTAATACAGTACATGTAAAAAAATATTGGTCAGTTATAGAGAAGAGTTATTTTTCTTTTTTTACGGCAAGGAGTTATTTCTTAAATATGTCTGAATTTAAGTAAAAATATTTACTCACGAAAGTTTAAAAGGATGAATACGTGTATAATATTTTAATTCACCTTGTCCCATGCCAACAGCTATACATTATACAGTATAATATATGTAACAAAAAATAAATTATGTAATATATTTATAAAAAAATAAAATTATATTGCTTATACCATAATAAAATTAATGAGTTCACACATATAATAGATTATCACGGTTCATATATTTCTCATCTCAAAGTTATAAATCCTATTGTCTTAATTTTGTAATGTAACATCTTTATGGTTTCATGCAATCTTTATCTCACTCAATTCAAAAGTATTCTATTAGTCTGCAACCTACCCTACTGTAGATTTAATTAATGCTTTTTAATTTGCTGATTTTTTGTATTAAGTTTAATTTAGTATTACATAGTAATCAGTTTTTCTATTTTAGTTATAAAGATTTTATATATTTTGGATTTTTTATTTAGTCTAAAGATAATAGTCAATATACCAATATTTAGTTTAAGTGATATTTAAATTTGAATCTAAGTAAAAAAATTTAATTCAATAAAATTTAATTCTCATTGACAGATACTACCCGACTTTTATAACTTTTTTTTGGTGAGCAAAAGGACTTAAAACCCTTGACTCTTATAACTTATATTATAGGGAAAAAAGTAATAATTAATATTATTCTTTCAAGATGTGAAAAAGATGTTTCTATTGTTAAATAGTTATTTTGGTCCTTAAAAGTGTAAGATGAAAAAAAAAATCCTTAAAAATAATTTTTTTTTAATTTAATCATCAAATTTAAAAATGTGAAAAATTAGTCATGTGTTCATGTCATTAAATTTTCAATGTTATTCGTAACATACATGTTTATGTAACACCTCTAAATTCAAATGTCATTGAAAAGAATGTCATGTTGTTGTGTTACTTACTCAATAAAATTAACTTGTCAGTATATTGTTGATGATGAACTGAGCTAATTTGTCAGTTTAAAAATTGTTAAATTCTTTTTTACAGCAACCATTGTGCTTCTTCTCCTCTCACCTTGAGAACCACCTTGGCAAATTGGATTTGTGCATGTGAGTGTGTCGTGGAGGTGATGAATCAAGGAATGAAGAGAAAATAAAAACATATAGTCAATCATATATAGGATGAGAAGTGAAAGGGGAAAGTGAAGGGTGATCTTCGATGACCATTACAAACGGTACTGACACCGTAATCAGAGATGAAGCCGCAGATTTGGATAGAAAACCTAGTAGATTGAAGAAGATGAAAACCGTCAATTTCAAAATTAACAAATTAGTCCATCCAATATTTGTAGACAAATTATTGGTGTCAAAAATAATATATGTAACATTCTTTTCTATGATATTTGAGTCTAAACTCCAAAGGTATCACATAGATACACACATTAGAGATGATAGAAATAACTTAATCATATATGATAACTTTATTATATTTTTTATACATTCAAAAATTAAATTTGAATTTTTCATTTTTTAGAAATTAATGTCTCACGTTTTAAGGGACCAAAATTATATTTATCCTTTTTTTTAGAAATTAAAAATAAATGCCACATAACTGCACAGACAATTTATGCGGCAATTGATGGTTTATGTCATCATATTTGTTGAAGTTGAATTATAATTATTAATTAATACGCGTACAGAACTTAGGACTGCATGAGATAAATGGCAGAGTTGCTTTCTTTCAAACAGTTTAATCCATAAATATGATAAAATAGTTTATAATATCGTTTAATCATAAAATATCATTTTAATTGTTTTAAAATAATTGTTTTTAAAGTTAAAAACTTATTATGATTGAATGATTTTATAAAACTTTTTAGATTATCAATATATAATCCTTTTTCACTTCTTTTAAATCAGTTTTTTTTTTCAAAAACAAAAAGATAAAGACATTTCAATTAGAAATAAGAAAATATCCATTCCAAATTAACAATGGAAAAAATGTGACTGAAAGTGGACTATAGACATGAACCATAATAATAAAAGGACATGAAGCAAAGTATAAAATGGAAAAAGGAAAAATATTTAAATTGCTTAAATGAAAAATATGTATATTGATAAAAATATTTTATTCTTAATTTAAGCAGAATTAATTAATTAATGAATTGCTTTAATTTAGACTATACATATAATGCATTATTAATACCTAATTCCTTTCTAATTGATATTTTGTTTTCAATTTTTTAAAATTAATTATGACAAAATAAAATTTGAAAATGAAAAGTTTAAGATAATATAGTTATTTAAAATTTAAATATATATATATATACTTTATTTTAAGATAAGTTTGTAAACAATTTTACTTTTTAATAATTTTTTATAAATAATCAAAGTATAAAGTTATATTAATCAAACAATCAAATCCGAAGGGGTTGAGTGAGTGGATCAAGACATGATCTCGTAAGTTTGAATATTCGCTCGTCACCTTGAGGTGAGATACATATAAGTGCTCTTTAAGCCTGAAGACAATTTCTGTCTTGGACTAAGGTGTCTTCTTCTCCCACTATTTTTTTGAGCAAAAAAATATCAAACAATTAAGAATAACTCTTTTAGAATTATTTCATCCTCATAATTCATTTTCTTTTAATGGTTATAATAAATAACTAATCTTAATCATTTGATCTCAAAAAAATAAATGGTGAAGATAGGAAGTAACTCTAAAAGAATTACTCTTAAAATAAGTGAATTCTTTCTCATTTAGTTACTCATCATGTATTTAATATTTTTTTATAGAAAAATACTACACGTTAAGCAAAACTTTGTTGATTGAGTAGTGCACATGAGTTATTATAAATGCCTAATGTCTCTCTTTGAATTCTATGAATAAAAGAAAATAATATGTTAAATATTTATATTTTAACTTAATGAGTATAATTCAATTGATAATACATATTAAGTTTGTATAAAATGAATTAGGTTGGGTTAGATTCTCGCAAAATACACCGTTAAAAAATGGTGAAAAATCTTAAATGTTGAATTGAGTGATGATGATTGTTGTTAATAAAAAAATTATATTTTAATATTTTTATTCTATTCTTTACATTTACATGTTCATTATCAATATAAAAAGAGTTATTATTCTTACATTTAATATTCATATTTATTTTCTTCATTTGGTCACATAATTTATTATATATTATTCCTCTCTCTTCTTTTACTTTTTTATCTCTCTTTTTTCACTCATTTACTATAATCTTGTTTGATAGAAAAGGGAAAAATATTATAAATGAAAAATAAAGTAAAAAAGAAAACTGTGTGGATGAGAAAAATAAAGAAAAAAAATGAGAAAATAAATATAAAATTTGTAAAAATAGACGAGAAAATGATACAGTAGTAAACTCTACCATTTTTAAAATTATTTCTTTTTTTTTCCTACCAAATAATTCAAAATAATTATATCTTCTCTTTCCATCCAGTTTATTCTTTACCGAACATGCTCTAAATTTTGGGTGTACCTTCAACTTTTTTTACATATAGAAGTTTTCTCACTGGTAGTTGTAGGCCCTCTTTGTTATTTGTCCTTCTCCCTCTGCTACGTACCCCTCCAACAATGTCACTTTCAGCTACTTCTACCTACGGCAGCACCTTCATCCTCTCATATCATCCTTCCTCCTTCATCTTCCAATTGAATCAGGAATCAGATCCCTTAATTAAGGAGAAACAAATATGATTTTTTGTTTTGTTTTGCAAAGTTGACCACGTTTGGACCTTCCATGATAATTTGTATTAACAAATCTTTAGCTAGCCCAACTCAATCTTATGCAAATTAAATTTTTTAATAAGCCAAATAAGTGTATTATAGAATAGTACGGCATACATAAGCATGTTAAATAAGAACTATACATGCATTGATACACCCTTCCTTGCCCCCCAATCTTAAAAAAGTAATTAAAGTTAATAACTCTAGACTATTTTGATTTGACAATTCGGGATTGCACAAACAAAAATTCACATGAGCTAGATCAAAATATATTCAACACATTTACAATCGTCATATTCCGTTACTACTCAGTTTAAGACTCCAATTATACATTAACAATAGACATTTTTTTTATATAAAAAAAAATCAAGTTCAAGAACAAAGGTATGTAACATTTCAATCCAATTACCAAAAAAAAAAAAAAAAATAAGAAGATTTCAATCCACAGAATTTTCATATTACTTTTTGATTGAGACTACTCAAGCGAAGTTCTCTGTCAAGTTATTTTCTATATACTTGAATTTTATGAATAATTTTTTTCCTTCACAATATAGTTTTTTTTTTTAAATATCCTTACAACTCATTTTATGATAAAAAAAAGATAGTAGGGAGAAACACAAATTTATTTTATTTTCCTGTGTTTTTGCTGTGAAAGAAACGTGTTTGAACAGATAAAAAATTGTGATGTGAAAATAATTTTAGCATTAAAGGAACATTTTAACTATCAGATTCAAAGGTTACTATGTGATTCAGATTCAAACTTACTTTTTTTAAATAGGTTGAGTGTAGATAGTTTCAATGAATGCATTTCTTCTAATTAAAGTAATATCCTAAAAGATAATACATCCTCTTAAAATTTGTGAACACTGCTAGTTTTCTCTCCTTTAAAAATTATTTTTCATGGACTAATATTATACAAACTTAAATATGCTTTTGGTCTTTTAAAGTATGATGACTTTTTGTTTTTAATTATATAATTTTAAAAAAATTATAAAAAAAATTAGATATTATATTTTTAAAAAATAAATGATTTTAATTTCCCACCAATAACTAAAAATATATGATTTTGATAACATTTAAAAATTAAAAGCAAATATATTTATAGCAACTATGATAAAAGAAAAGCCGTGGTTTAATTTTTGAGTAAAAAAAATATTTAAAGCCATACACGATCAAACATAAAATGTGCAAATATAAAAAATCCCCAAAAAGACTAGATACTAAAGTTGACGTGCTGGTATATATTATATACTTATTATAGTATACATATATATACACCCAATTCGACTGGTAATTGGAATGATACGTGTAGATGGAAAATGACCCACAAACGAGAGAAAAAGACACCATGCCCGTGAAGGCAATAACAAACAGTCCTGTCTCATTAAATTGTTTGATTCATCCACTACGTTGTGTTTCGCAAATGCATGGCTAATATAATATCAAGCATTTCCGTCTACTTGTATATAATATTTGTTCGTTTTATTCCTTTTGTTTCTTTCTTTCTTTCGGAGTACGTACGTGCATGATCGTTCTTATCGTCATGGGAACTCGACATACGCATATATCCCTTCCAGAAAACTACAAAATATCCATTATGAAAATCAAAATCTTCTAATCCAATCCTTTTCTCTAAAACCCCACGTACTTTGATTACAACCTAGCTAGCTCAATTTTAAATTAATTTGTTTCAAGTTTTTAATTACTATTTGAATTCATGAGATATATAATTGTTTGTTTGTTTGGTCGTGTACACGTATGGACAGAATTAATTGGTGGACAGGCATGTTGTGCCTGCTTGCTACATTTCAACCTGTGGGTTTGTGGTTACTCACACACTTTCGTTGCAAATTCTAAAACATAATCCTTAATGGCTACTCTTATATAGGGTAATGTCACTTCTAGGTAGGATACGTTTCTCAACTCCTAACAAAAAGTTCAACTACGGTGTATTATTGATATTACATATTGCAACACCGTCTTATCCATTTTATATTAATCAATTTAATTAAAGTGACCAAACTAATGCTCGACCCCTTTAACGGTCAATATTTTGTAGCGTAGCCCTTTTGTATATAAAATAAACAAATTGTTAAATCAAAAAGATTTTTGCATGTAGCTAACATTATATTCAATTAATTCATAAAGCGTGCAGGGGTTCAAATAAATTCATGTGGTATTGCATGGCTATTTTATCGTAATCCTGAGGATCGGATGACGTTCCATTCAAGTATATAATATATATATATATATATATATATATATATATATATATATATATATATATATATATATATTGGTGAGTCCCACGATCAATATCGAATCCAAAACAATTACGTTTGCTTTATGTGTGCCATAGGATGCTTTATTCAGTAAAAAAAATAGGATGCTTTATTATACTATAATAATATTTAGTCTGGTATATATAATTATTTCCATATGGAAGACTAATTTTGGATATGGCCCGAATTTTAACTTATTGTTTATGACATATATGATTTATAAAATAACATATAATTGAGGGTTCAAAATTCAAATAATAAATATAATTATAAGAAAATATATTTACAATAAAGTAAATTATATCATCTATCAAAACATTCAAAATGTTATCTTCATGCTTTTTATAATTTCTCATTTCAATTATTCATTACTTATACAAGATATAATAATAATAATAATAATAATAATAATAATAATAATAATAATAATAATAATACAATTACAATTAATTTTCTAAAATAACTGGTGTTATAAAATATTTTTCGTTCATTTTCTAAAATAATAAATATTTTAAAGTAAAAGTAGTGCGTTTTTCTTTGTCATAAAATCAGTCCCTTTCATAAAAGGGTATGGTAGCGATCTTTTAATTAAGGTTAGTAAAATTTTATTCCTACCACTTCTACAATTTTTTTATGACTAGGAATGACATAAGGTGACATAAGGAGAGAGAGAGAGAGAGAGAGAGAGAGAGAGAGATGTGTGTGTGTGTGATATAAAGTTTGTAATGTAATGAGGCTAAAAAAAACTTATAAAATGTGTCATCAAAAGTGTGTGTAAAAATGATATAACTTAAACCTTCCAGTTATAATATTTTAGTTCAGGATGATGAGATTTAGACTGTTTTCAATGCAATCATTGTTACCTTTGAAATTGTACAATTCATGTGCCATATAAACCAAAGACCTAACTTATTTGTTATCATAAGCATGGGTATCAATTTTGAAAAAAAAATCCTAACAATATTTTCTTAATTAACACACTTTTTCCTCTAAAAATATAACACATTTTTATTATGAACTTAATCGAAATATATTACTATATAGTATAATTTTATAAAATATTTAACTAATCATAAATTGTCATGTAATTAAAAATGGTTAATTTTTTTAATAATTACTTTGAGAGTTATAGTTGAAATATTTTTTTTATTAATTACTAGTTGACAACATAATTATATCTCTTTAAATTAATATTTTATCTTAATTAAAATGTTTTACTATTGATTAATATTACTATCGTTTCTTTTTATCTGTCTTTTAAGATTATTTTGTGAAAATTAATAAATCAAAATTTTCTTGATTTAATAAAATAATTATGAAGTTTTCTATTTCACTTCTTTCTCTTTTCACTACAATTTTTTTATGACTAGGAATGACATAAGGTGACATAAGGGGGGGGGGAGAGAGAGAGAGAGAGAGAGAGAGAGAGAGAGAGAGATGTGTGTGTGTGATATAAAGTTTGTAATTTAATGAGGCTAAAAAAACTTATGTGTCATCAAAAGTGTGTGTAAAAATGATATAACTTAAACCTTCCAGTTATAATATTTTAGTTCAGGATGATGAGATTTAGACTGTTTTCAATCATTGTTACCTTTGAAATTGTACAATTCATGTGCCATATAAACCAAAGACCTAGACTTATTTGTTATCATAAGCATGGGTATCAATTTTGAAAAAAAATCCTAACAATATTTTCTTAATTAACACACTTTTTCCTCTAAAAATATAACACATTTTTATTATGAACTTAATCGAAATATATTACTATATAGTATAATTTTATAAAATATTTAACTAATCATAAATTGTCATGTAATTAAAAATGGTTAATTTTTTTAATAATTACTTTGAGTTATAGTTGAAATATTTTTTTTATTAATTACTAGTTGACAACATAATTATATCTCTTTAAATTAATATTTTATCTTAATT
>PYAF01001524.1:1328741-1351485 GCA_007407185.1 Glycine tomentella
ATTACTAGTTGACAACATAATTATATCTCTTTAAATTAATATTTTATCTTAATTAAAATGTTTTACTATTGATTAATATTACTATCGTTTCTTTTTATCTGTCTTTTAAGATTATTTTGTGAAAATTAATAAATCAAAATTTTCTTGATTTAATAAAATAATTATGAAGTTTTCTATTTCACTTCTTTCTCTTTTCACTTCACAATAAGTATGTGTAAATTAATTAAAAATAAAAAAATATAATTGATAAAAGAATAATTAATATGATATTGAATTTTACAAACAACAACAGATAAATAGGTACAACAATTCTCCTAAAATCCTATAAATAAAAAGGAATCGATCACAATGTTCCTTTTTTATAAAAAAAAACTAATACCATATTTTTTTTTTCCTTTTCTCCCTTGTTGTAAGTAATTTTATTTTAAAAAAAAGTTGTATGGTTAATTAGAAAGAAATTGCTGCCATTTATTAACAACTTGGACGGAGACACAATGGCCCAGAAGTGTGAGGTCGATATTGATTTTGTGCACACTGGCAATCAATGTTCAAAGTAAACGGGTCGCTCTTCTTTGTCATCTCTCTTATTGAAAACTTTGTCGTGGGAATCCTCCATGATCATTGAAAAGAGGAAAGAAGGAAAAAGATGGTGTACTCAGAAAGCGAGGGGAAAAAAAGGATACGTAACTGATGGATCTACCTTTTTCATGTTACAAAACTTTTTGAGGCTATGCATAAGTGATAGCAATGTCTAATCAGCAACTCCAAATTAATGATTGTGGAAGCCAAAAGGAATCGATCACTTGAAATTTTCTGATGAATTAATATGAATGCATGTATATATTAAACCTATAATTAATATAAAAAAAAAAGAATAAAAGAATCTAGCTAATTTGGTGCCTCGGTTAGTACTAATCAGAATGGCAAAAATTGAAACAAAGGAATCTCCAGCAAATCACATGGAGGATTAAAGTAGGGGAGAGAGTTGTCTCCTTCTTTGATCAGAACCCCATGTTCTCTTATTAACTGGAAGTTAGTGAAAAGAGAATAAATGTCTCAATATCAGTGTTATGTTAACCAGCGTTTTTGGACTGAAAAAAAGGTTTGACAAAAAAAAAAAATCAAGGAAAGGCATTAGCCTTTTCCCTTAATTTAATCTCATCAGTATCACTTTGGGATTTGATTCTTTTGGCCTTGCATGTTTTTCAAAAAAGAAAGATGAGGGGGCTTCTAAAGCTAAACCCATCTAAATTAGAATTATTGAATGTGTTTCCGTTTTGATTTAGATGTTACACCTTGCCTGTACATTACCCCGTGACCCCACTTACACCTACCGTGATTAACTCTCGTAATTTCATCTCTCATGCCCTAATAAGTCACTTTAGCTAGTTAATTATATTCATCTTTTGCCAATTGAACCATCTCTTTTCTTGACAGCGAAACGCACTGTAGTGTACAAGTTCCTATTGAGAGGGGGAGAAAGAAACACTTGAAAGCAATAAAGGTTATAGCCAACAACCATTTTGTGCCTGGAGAGCATGATGGCCTCGCAAGGAGTGTGACACTTAGGGGAGACCTATAGCCTAATCAAACCAGAGCCAGTTGTTAATTCCAAACTTTGTCGGCCAATCCCTTAACCTAGTTTTTGGCTTCACCGTGGTTAATGTGGGTCATATGGTTGTAACAGTAATGGGGTATGGGTTTCTCTATCTACGATCATAAAAAGATGAAATGATGATTTAGAGCTCCCCACAAAAAAAGAGAGATGGACCGGAGGGGAGGGAGGTGTTTCCTAATTTAATAGAACATGAGATAAATTAATTAATTCAATTTTATGGTATGAATGAACAGATACAATCGAATTCTTCTTCGACTTCAATCTAGCTAGTTTCCTGTCGATGGAAATTTGTTTCATGTGTTGGAGGAGGGTATATTTATAGAGATTTTGAATTTGATGTTTAAGTTAGCGTTTGGTAGAATAACAGTATATTATATGTAGAAGTTGTGTATACCTATTGAAGGTTGTTATGAGATATTTATAAAAAAAAAAGGTAACATATTAGGCGATTTTTCGTCATCACTTTTTTATGTCTATCTTAGAAATTTATTGCAGATCACCATGAGTATTTTTCATATATGATGTCTAAACTTATTGTGGCTACGTGATATGCGATGGTGGTTGTGTAATTTTAGGAATTGATTGTTAAGTGACCGTTATTTTTAGGATCAAGATCCATGGAGGTGAATCCGGTACATGATCAGAATGGGAGTTGAATTGATCAAGTGGTTGCTTAATTATCAAAGAGAATTACTTATCAGTCTTATTATACTTCCAGAACAAGTTATATTATGGTGTTTTGGATCTCATCTAGAGGACTCAGACCCACATAGATGAATAAAGCTTATACACTTGTCATACCACTAAGTCCAATGCAAGTGTATAAGACCTAAGATATGATAAGGTTTGAGAATGATCTGAATAGAGTTCATTCGTAATATATAACACAATCACAAGATTTACCTCGGCCACATCTTCCACATCTTATCACATAAGAAATGTAGCATAGCATTATAATAAATAGGTAATAAGGGTTTCAACTATACTTTTTCACTGTATATTCTTAGCCTCTATCTACAAACATTAAATATAGTATTGCAGTGTGTATAGATATATTATTTGAGTTTAGCTATATATATATATATATATATATATATATATAAACTTAACAATAATGACAAAGCAATTTAAATGTAATTTTTAAAAAATCGGCAATACAATTTTAATGACACAAATATTAGGAACAAAAATTACCGATAGTGAAGAAAATTTTGCCATAATACTTTTATTTCTTGTAGTGAATTGTGCCAAACATTGAAGATTCTATTTAAATACTCCACCCCCTAATTAATTAGCCGTGAACACATAAGAAGTTATTTTCTTCATCTTCATTTTGTTTTCTCTATACAAAACCTTATCCATGTAGCAAAGGCAAGAGTAAAGTTTAATTCTTTGAGCCAAAGGCAACAAAAAAAAAATACTAACTAAACCAACTTATGTTTTGTCATTAAGTTCAAGTAAAGTCTGTTACTCTTCTGATTGATTGTAAAAAATTCCATTCATTTTAATTTCAATCCTAGATAATTTATTATGTATGTACTTCTCTTCCTTCTTCTTTTTTTGTAGTTGGTCGTTATTGTAAAATTCACTTGCCACTCTCTCCTCATCCTTTTTCGCTGAAAAGGGAAAACTTTTTTACGTCATGATGGTACTAGAACAAGTTGATTAGATTCTTCTTTCCTCATGGTAAGCCTCTGATTAATTGAAAAAGCTTGAATAATTGGCTGTGGACGAAATTTTCTGAACAAAGCCAATCGGATAATCAATGGAGTGCATTGAGTGACCATGTCCTATTATATATAGATAAGTAGGTTTATAGACCTTCTGGTGGTACTTTGTCGAGTAAAAGGTGATGGCAAAATACCAACCTTCAATCCTAACATCGAGAGATAAATATAAAAGAAAGCTAAAAAGAATAACCCAGTTTTAGTGTCTAGCTTTATGATGAATCTTGGTGGAAGCTTTGTTGAAAAATGGAAATATTGTTATTCAATATGCTTCGAGAATCTAATAAAGGGGTTACGTACGGAATCTAGCTTTGAAATTAAATATTGTATTTCATTTCATGAACACAATCGATGATACACAGAAACAAAGAAAATGATTCTTATTATTCTTTACAACAATAATAAAATAAAATAAAAAAACTGTTTTGATTTGAAAGGAGTTCGGTTCGATTTAACACGCGAATCAGCCTAAGAAGCTTCGTCCTTTAGTTGATAGCTATGGATCTCTACCTTTCTTGTTACGACGTATATGTTCATATTATATGAAGAAACGACATGCAATTGGTATGGGAAATACTGTCCAGAGAATGGACAATAATATAGATCCCCTTAATTCACCTAAATATATTTATTTATTAATAATAAATATAAATTGTAATATTTAATTCAAGCGTTTTCCCTCACTTTTACCCTGAAAATTACTCTTTAAACGGGAATTTGTATTTCCCTATAATTCATGTGATAAATGAATGTCCAACATGGAAAAAGAAAAACTTCAGTGGGAGGTTGAATGGAATCCATATCTTTAACACGTACGATTTTTGCCTTTCTGATTTGTTTATTATTTCTATTGCTATTATACATGCATGCGTGTTGATTATGAAGTTCACACAGATTATTCGAGTTTATTTTTTTCGAAAGAGAAAAAAAAAAAAAAAAAAAACCCTTCTTGATCATACCGCGTGGATGTCATAAGGCCGAAGTCAACTTGTATTTTATATGAAATTTATATATGGCTTTATCGATAAAGTAGACTGATGAATAGTCCAGTGCGATAAAGGTGATCGATTGTAAGATAAACTTAAGGTAGGAGACGAAAAAAAAAAAAAACAGCGAATTATTTCATCACAATTTGTCGATTAATTATTCAAAAAAGGAGGATTGGTACACATCTATCAATAAAATACCACATGCTTCTAGTAAGAGTATGTTATTGGTGTTAACAAAATAAACCCATACAATACCAATAATTATCACTCATTTCCTTTTTGTTTCCTAGCTAGCTTAGTTATTGCTTTTTTCATTCATTGAAATTAACGGTATAGATCTTTTTTTTTTTTTTTTTTTGTAGATTTGAATAATTTATAACAATAAATTTTCTTCAAAAAGTACTAACAAATATTCTATACATTGTACAAGCATTTATGAATAATAGAATACAAAAAGAATAAATTCAAAATTTTAAGAGAAGATTAATTATTGATGTAAAAATATTATACTAATTATACAAGCTCAGGTTGGTTTAGAGTCATTACAGAGAGAGATGGATCTCATCTCATGTGATTGTTGTTTTGTAGTGTCACTAGCGGTGGAAATGCATTAATGTGTATATTTGTAAAGGTATTTTGATGTTCAAGTAAAAAAGATTATTTTTTTTAATTCATCAATTCGTCAAGATAAATGAATTCTGACTAATTTAGAATTCGACCGAAGAGTAAGTGTCAAGAATTAAACTCGAATAATATTAAAATAATTTAATTTTAACTTTAACACATTAATCACTTCCATTAAATCATTTATAATGTGAAAAAGAATTTAAATAAACTAACTAGCTAATATGAAATGTGCTTATGTAATTGTGTGTATGTATCACACAAATAATCTTTTATTTATAATGAGATTGATTTACAATATATGAAAACATAATATTCCCTGATAATCAGATGCATATATTTCCTAATTACAAATCACATCTTTAATAACTAGGTAAAATAGAATTAATAAAACCTAATTTGGGAAAATCTCTTATATGTATAGAGTTTTTGGGTGTGTTAATCACCACTATATGACATGATCGAGTTAACTTCCAACTCCGATCCAATTGCTCTAAAAAACAGGAGAAAAAAGGTGAGGAATTAGAATCAGACAAAGTTTTTTAGAGAGACTAAAAACATAAATTAACAATTATAATTAATATAAAATATATAAAATTTTAAACTTAATAGTCCTTCAAGTATAAGTTATTATACTAATAAATTATTAAAATCAGAACATGTTTTTTTTTATGATATGATGGGTCAAAATTTTAAATTTTAAAATTAAATCAAATTTAAATTATAATAAGATTTACTTTATTTAGAAAACGTTATCTTTAATTTAATAAAGTATATCAAGATTTATATTTTGAATCAAATTAAAATTTAAAAGAATATTTAAAAATAATAAAATATATATGAAAGTTAATTTTGAATACTTTTTGTAGCTATCGTAATTAGGATTGTTGGTTCTAATTTTTTGAAACAAAAAATAATTTATAATATTTTTTTAAAAAAATCACATGGATTTACAAAATTCGTAATGTAGCTGATGACAAAAGAAATTTAAAATAATATGTAGTGAAATTAGTATCATTTTTTTTATTTTTTAGATTTATTTTAACCAAAAGAATATTTTGCGGGAACAATACCTATTTTTTGTGGGGGAAAAAATCATTGCACATGTGCGAATAAAAAAAAATATCTTATGAATTTAATCAATTTCATGTCGTTTCTTTTCTTCATACCAATGTACGGAATAAACAATACCTATATGTTCATTTTCCAATTTCATCCATTACAGTTGTAATTATATGCTGATGTTTTAATTAAGGATACTGTTACGGATAAACAATAATTATCTTTTATTTAAAGCTCCACTTGATCTGTTATTTTCTTCTCCACGAAATAACCACCCCAAAGATAGGAGGTACGGTTATTATCTTCCAGTTACCAAAATCTCCGCATATCAAGGAGAGAGGTTTCAAGTTCAACCGTTTGGCCTGAGATAATGGGCCTCAACCACCGTTACCAGCGTCCAGGTATTATCTTATAAATACTGCCTTAGTAATGGTGAAAGGTACACAATTCTGACTCTCTCTTTTCCTTTTACACAAGCACACACCGCACCCCCCAACGTGTCGTGTTTACTGTGCTGTGATCTTCTTCCTTAAGTTGCTTCATATTCATAAGCTTCTTAAGAGAGAGAGAGAGTTTGATCCAACATAAAATCATCCAACACCACTTGTTGGACATTTCTGTTCTCACTAAGCAGAACAGTGGCGCCGTCTATGGGAACGATAAATTTCGAATCTCACCACCTCTCAATGGCTAATACCAGAAGGCACCGGAACATCAGACGTGAAGACCCACCTAGGAATCCTATTCCAGAGAATGTGGTGGCAGAAGATGCATTGTCCCACACGGCTTCATCCCGTGCGGGACCTGCAGTTCATGAGCCGGCCAACACACCGGCAGCACAGGAAAACTCCGAAGCTTCACAGCGCTTCATTCAGAATGCTCTCCAGTCACTCATGGCTCGAATGGAGAATCTGGAGAAACGTTATGAACTTCAACGCTAGGAAGACATCCAGCGGCTAATTGCCCAGTTAGAAGATTGTGATAATAGGAGACGAGAGGAAGAACGTCGGCAAAATACCGACGTTAGACGAGAAGAGGAACATCGGCAGAATACCGACCACATAGAAGATCATGTAGAGGCCGACCGTGCAACGGATAGAAGACCAAGAACAGCAACGTCGGCCCGAACAGCCGGGACCGACCACAGAGAGCCGATCGACCATTCCGAGCGGGGCAGGATGTCTCGTTCACAACACGAGGCTCACCGCTCGTCGTCGGCCATATCACCTAAATATGCCACCGGGGAGAGACCGACGAGTAAGATCATCCGTTACCCTGGTCAAGGCGATGGCACGTACCGAAGGAAGTATAGCCGGGGTCACCAGAACAACAATCCATTTGTCGACTGTATAGTAAAGGCCCCATTCTTGGAAGATTTCGATGGATCCCTCTTGAAGAAGTATGACGGGAGCCAAGATCCACAAGAGCATATCGACGAGTTTGACATGCAGATGTGCATCCGAGGTATTGAGGAACCCATCATATCTCGAGTCTTCGCTACTACCCTTACGGGACCGGCCCAGACATGGTTCCATTCATTACCGCCGAGGACCATTCGTCACTTCGAGGATTTTGGCCAAAAGTTTTTGCTGAATTTCGCAACAAGCAAGAAACAACCAAAGTCCGAGTTCGCCTTGGGAAAGATCCGTCAGCAGAATGGGGAGACGCTGCAGAGTTATTTGGATCGATTCAAGGAAGCCGCTTTGCAGGTCCACGGGCTGGAAGAGAATGTCCACGTCCACCTCTTGTCGGTCGGGCTCCATGGATCTTCCCGACTTGCCAAGTCGATCTACAAGGACCCGGTGAAATCCCTCAAAGACTTTGGGATCTGGTCCAAGAAATATTTGGAATTAGAGTAGATGGAGATTGCCAACTCAGCTCCAAGGGAGAATAAAAAGCCCCCCTCACTGAGAAACCGACGTCCTCCCGAAAATTTTCAAGTCGGACAATCCAGCCGACATCCGACTAACACCCCGGCAGGCCGACCTCCGCGACGATTCCCTGACACTCGTCCTAGGCCGGGGAAATATGAATCAAAGTTCGACAGATACGCTCCGCTGAATGCCACCCGCGGACAGATTTGGAAGGAGGTAGCTTTCACGGAGATGAGGAAGGTTGACCGACCCCCTCCCATAGTTCGAAGGGAAGGGATGGACTACACCCGGTATTGTGATTTTCACAATGGACCGAGGCACACTACCGACCAATGTTGGGAGCTCCGAGATGCAATCGAACAGTTCGTACGTGAAGGCAAGTTGCGCCAGTACGTAATCCGAACCCAAGGACACCAAGCCAAGAGAAAGACCCAACAGGAGAACAAACCACGAGATGACAAGAAAAACAAGAAGGATGACGAGTTCCCAGAGCCCGAGTTCGAATGCAACGTCTTCACAGGAGGATTGGGAGGAGGAGGCGACATGGTCAATCAGCGGAAGAAGTACCTCAAGGAGGTAATGTCGGTAAGAGACCCGCCGAAGTTCAAGGAAACCGGTGGCAGGAGTAACAAAAAAGAGACACCCCCGCTGATTTATTTTACCGAGGACGACTTGAAAGGAGTAGTACCCGGACATGAGGACGGCCTGGTCATAACGGGGACCGTCGCCAATTTTCGGGTCAAGAGGATATTCGTCGATAATGGCAGTTCGGTCGACATCATCAACTGGAGCGCCTTTAAAAAGATGAATTTGAAGGAGGAGGATTTGAGGCCGTGTCAAACCATGTTGTATGGTTTCAACGACGAAGGTACCGGCTTGAAGGGGGCCATTGACCTCCAATTAACGCTGGGGACAAAAGAGGGTTTCAGGTCGGAAAGATTGACGTTCACCGTCGGAGATTTCTCGTCACCATATAACATCATCTTGGGAAGACCCACACTTCACAAGTGGGATATTCTGATGTCTACCGAGCATCAGAAAATGAAGATGATAGGGCACCTCGGCAAAGTCATCACAATCTGCGAAGATCAAAGAGAATCCCGACAGTGTTATTATAACACGATCAGGGAGACAGAAGGTGGCCCATCATCTCCACCTAGGATCCGACGAGCATTTATCCCGGAAGCCGGTTAATTTGGTGGAGCTCGACATGCGAGACGTAGAGGAATGGAGACCTGAGCCGGTGGACGAACTCGAGGACGTCCAGATCGGCGTTTCCCCGGGACAAATCACCAAGGTAGGTAAGCAGGGCAACCCAGAAAACAAAGGCAGATTGATTCAATGCCTAAAGAACAATCAGGATGTCTTTGCTTGGAAGGCATCCGAGATACCGGGGATCAAGCCTACCTTCTGCTGCCACAAGCTGGCAATGTATCCCGGTTCTAAGCCTGTGGAACAGAAGAACAGGAATCTTGGCCCAGACAGAAGACAGGCGTTGACCAAACACATTGAAGAATTACTAGAGGCTGGATTTATCAGAGAAATCCAGTACACAACCTGACTTTCCAATGTGGTGATGGTGAAGAAGCCCAATGGAAAATAGCGAGTCTGCGTTGACTACACCGACTTGAATAAAGTCTGTCCCAAAGACTCGTACCCCATGCTGAGTATCGATCAGCTTGTAGATAACTCGGCGGGTTTCCAGCTGCTGTCTTTCATGGACGCTTACTCGGGGTATAACCAGATACCCATGCATCCCGACGACAGGGAGAAAACGGCATTCCGAGGTATTGATGCTAACTATTGTTATGATGTCATGCCTTTCGGCTTGAAAAATGCAGGGGCGACTTACCAGAGAATGATGAACAAAGTCTTCTCAGATCAAATCGGGCGTAACATTGAAGTATACATCGACGATATGATCACGAAGACATCGGCGACCGGGGACTACATCCAGGACTTGGAAGAAACCTTCCAGAAACTACGGCAACATAACATACGGCTGAACCCGCTGAAATGCGCATTTGGGGTAAAAGCCGGGAAGTTCCTGGGTTTTATGTTGACCCACAGGGGAATAGAAGCAAACCCGGATAAGTGCAAGGCCGTCCTGGATATGCAGTTTCCGACCAGCAAGAAGGAGGTCCAGCAATTGACGGGGAGGATGGCGGCCCTAACCCGATGCCTACCAAGGTCCGCGGAGAAGGCTCTTCCATTCTTCAAGCTTTTAAAAAGGAAGCCAAGATCGGATGGAATTCAACATGTGAAGAGGCGTTTCAACAAATAAAGACATGCTTGGCCTCACCCCCGGTGTTGTCAAAACCAGAACCGGGGGAGACACTCATCTTGTACCTCTCGGTCGGTGAAGAAGCCATCAGTGCCGTCCTGGTCAGGGAGGTAGACAAAACTCAGCGCCCGATATATTTTGTAAGCCGAGCTCTCAAGAACTCGGAGCTGAGGTACCAAAAGCTCGAGAAGGTGGCTTTTGCCTTGCTCACCACAGCAAAGAGGCTTCGCCCGTGCTTCCAAAGCCATACTGTCGTCATCCGGACAAACCAACCCATCCGACAAGTATTGCACAAGCCGGATTTGGCAGGAAGGATGATGAACTGGGCCATCCAGTTGTCCGAATTCGACATCCAGTACGAAGCCCGCCATGCCATTAAGTCACAAGCCTTGGCCGACTTCATTGTGGAGTTGACACCGACATCGGCCACTCAGCAGAGAGATAAGGTTTGGAAAGTGTACGTCGACGGCTCGTCTAACGCAAAGGGGAGTGGAGCCGGAGTCATAGTTGAAAATCCTGAAGGAGTATCCCTTGAGCAATCCCTCCAGCTCAATTTTTCGACGTCCAACAATCAAGCAGAATACGAAGCTCTCATTGCAGGATTAAAGCAAGTCAAGGAGCAGGGAGCGACAAGGGTTAACATCTTCACTGATTCTCAGCTGGTTTCCGCACAGATCGAGGGCAGATATCAGACCAAAGGCCCTTTGCTAGCCAAATATCTAGCAAGGGTAAAAGAAATTATGGCAGAATTCGATGAAGTGATAGTCGCCCACATTCCGAGGGAAGAAAACGCACGAGCCGACATCCTGTCAAAGTTGGCTAGTACGAAAGGAGCAGTAAATCACAGGTCGGTCATCCAGCAAGAGCTCGCCCAGCCGGCATGCGTTATGATCGTGCTCATTGCCGACGACTGGAGAAGACCCATGATCAACTATTTGGAGCAAGGAATCGTCCCAGACGAGGACCTAGAAGCAAAGAAACTGATCCGGGAGGCGGCTATGTATGTAATCCTCAACGGAGAACTATACCGCCGGGGTCTACATACTCCGTTATTGCTGTGTTTGAACTCAAACCAAGCCGAGTATGTGCTCTCGGAAGTGCACGAAGGGATCAACGGACAACACATGGGGGCTAGAGCTTTGGCACTAAAGGTTCTCTGTGCAGGCTATTTTTGGCCGACCATGAAAGCCGATGCGGCAGAGCATGTTAAAAAATGTGATACCTGCCAAAGACATGCAAGGATAGTGTGGATTCCCCCGTCCGAGCTCAGTTTGATCACTGCACCGTGGCCATTTTACAAATGGGGCATGGACTTGCTGGGGCCATTTAAAGCTACAGAGGGTCAAATGCGATGGCTAATAGTGGCCGTCGATTATTTCACCAAGTGGATCGAGGCTGAGCCGTTGTCCGCCATCACCTCAGCCCGCGTTCAAAAGTTCTTGGAGCGGAGCATAATAGCGAGTTTCGGAATCCCGACAGAAATCGTTACCGACAATGGGATGCAGTTCACCGACGGAACGTTCAAGGCAATGATGACCGGCCTCCATATCAAGCACCACTTCGCCTTAGTGGAACATCCCCAGTCCAACGGCCAAGCAGAAGTAGCCAACAAAGTCATCCTCGAAGGGTTGAAGAAAAGAATGAACGAGGCCGGCCCGAACTGGGTCGAGCAACTTTATTATGTGCTTTGGGCTTACAGAACGACTTATGGCTGTGAAGCCATGATCCCTGTGGAGATCGGCCAATCATCATGGAGGAGGCAACATATATCTGAAGAGAACGACAATGGTGCTGCCCTATCGGCCGAGCTAGATTTGATAGAAGAAATCCGCACTGCTGCCCATCACCGAGATCTCCATCAAAAGAGCAAGTTGGCCCAAAGATTCAACAGATAAGTGAAACCGAGGTCCTTTGAGAAAGAAGATCTCGTGTTACGCCAAGCGGACATTGGAAACAAGAACGTCCGAGATGGGAAGCTGGCAGCAAACTGGGAAGGACCGTACCGGGTGGTCCAAAATCTTGGACAAGGAGCCTACTTGTTGGAAACTTTGAACGGCAAGCAAGTCAAACGGACTTGGAACGCGGACAAGCTGAAGAAGTATTATAGTTGAAGGTCCATGTGTTTTCCTTTAGTTGGCTTCTAGTCGGTCATAGGGATCATGGAACTCCACCATGTGTTTCCCTTTAGTCGGCTTTAAGTCCGTCATCGGAATCATGGACGCCATGTGTTTCCCTTTAGTTGGCCGTTGGGCCCGTCATTGGGATCATGGGACTAGTGATTTTCACCAGACTTTGTGAACCGAGGACATACAACCCGCGCAAGTCTATTCTGAAGATCGTACTATGTAATTTTTCATGTTTTTTGTCAATTGATTATGTGAACCGGGAACACACATCCGCACAAATCTGTAATTGATACCATGAATTATTAATAAAATCCTTAATGCAAGGAATATTTTCGTGCACGAATTATGAGCGTTTAGTCGTTGTTTTATATTAACTCGGTCCTGATCAGGCTGGCGTAACCATTTAATCCCGGGTGAATCATCAGATTTTCTGAAAGAATTACATCTACAGGTTAACGTTACGAATATATTAACAGTTGCTAAGGCGGGAACATGATCCCTAAATTACATTTAATACTGACTAAGTGATTCGGATTAAATAATATACGCGGCTATATAAGCCGACGATAAAATACCGACTGATGAGTTAAAGATACTTGGCCTTTGGAGCCACAACACGGAAAGACATAAACGACAAGTTATAAAAGCCGACGGATATTACTTAATTGTGCAAAATACTTGTTCAATAAAAGTATGTAACAGTGCAGAAAAAGAAAATACAAGATAAGACCGACATTCCGGCCCTTCAATTTCCCCCGCCGCTCGGACCTGGGGCCTCCCCGGGTGAATCTGCTGAGCTCGGCTCCTCCTCTTTACTATCAGAAAGGGTCAGCAGCTGACCATTTCCAATGTAAGATTTGAAATGCATCCCCTCGATATTCAATGAGACGCCGGGGTTGAGGAATCGGACTTGAGCCAAAGCATTGTTGAAGGACGCTTCGGAAGACTTAGCAAGCTGGGATTGGACAAACCGAAGCTCATTATAGGCTTCATTCGTGTCCTTAATCTTCTTCTCATTGAAGTCCAGCAAGTTCTTTTATTTAGCATTGGCATCAGCAGCCCGGTGCCAGTAGACAGCAGCAGATTCTTTGAACTTGGTCGCATCAGCTCGGGCGGACTCAGTTTCCGCCCGAGAAGCGTCCAGTTCTGCCCGAAAGGACGCTTGTTCAGCCCGAGCAATCTCGAGCTCGGCAATCAGCTTAGGTACCGACTCTTGAGCTTCTTTGGCTTCCGCTCGGGATGCCTCCACTTCCTTGGCTGAAGTGGCAGCACTTTCCCGAGCAAGATCCAGCTGCTGTTAAAGCCGCCGGACCTCGTTCTCCGAAGCCTCAAGGTCAGCGACCCCCTTGCAAGCTTTTTTGTTTAAAGACACTAAGCACCCGAGCAAGGAGGCAGTCTTGTAGCAAGCCAACTCCAAAGCGCCCAACTCTTCTCTTTCAGCATCGCCGAAGGGAACCAGGTCGGAGTATCTTTTTGGTGCCCGGAGAACATGAAAAAGCTCCCGAGTCACACCTTGGTCCCAGAGAGTTCGAGGGGACAGTCGGAGGTGCTCCTCGGAAGGCCCGGGCACCGCGGCAGCATCAACAACGACTGGGGCATCCACAACGACGTCGGCCATGGGCTCATCAGGGACGTCGGTGGGTGTCTCGGCCACAGGAGAAGGTGGAAGAGGGGCCGAAGGAGAAGATGGAAGAGGGGCTGAAGGAGCCTCAGTAATCGGCTCCGCCGGAACAGGGGACGACCTAGACCCGTCGGCCGCCTTCTGACCCTTGTCCTCGATCCGCTTTCGCTTCCTCCGACGAAGCTTCAAGGCTTCGAGATGAGCTGGCCGGGGAGCAGGGTTGGTGTTCATCTCGGTCGCTGCACGACAACAAGAAAATGAAAATCAAAACCAGTGTTAAGTATTGGCAATAATAATTGTCAAAAGCAATTCAAACTGACCACACTGAATATAATATGCTATGGGAGCCAAGTTGTTTGAGGCTTTGTACGCTAATATGCTAGCCGCGGAAGAAGCATCCGAATCCGACAACCGAGTCTCGTTGGTTCGATAAGCAGCGGAAGGAAGATCGTGGTGGGTGGAAGTCCAATATAAAGGAAACTTCCATAATCCCGGAGAAGATTCAGATCTAGAAAAGAATGGATGTTGGTCGGGTTCGGCAACAACTTTGAAAAATTTGTCTTTAAAACCTTTAAAAGACTCGGCAAAGAGAGAGAAAAGCCGACGATCACATTGGCGGTCTTTACGACCCCGGAAAGAGGTCCACCCTTTCCGGTCGGCAGGTTCTTTGCCTGATCGGTTAGTTTGGACAGAGAAAAAAATAAAAGAATAAGGAATAAGTGCAGGGAACCTCTAGTTTTTGACAGAGAATTTCGAAGGCCTGCATAGAAGCCCAGCCATTCGGATGAATCTGGGAAGGAGCAACTTGCAGGTGCTCTAATACCTGCATTTGGAAGTCGGTAAAGGGAAGGCGGATTCCCAACCGAGTGATTATGTCTTTGTAAAACAAGAAGAAATCAGGGTCATTACCCTCTCGGGTAGAGCATATAGGCTCACCCGGGCGGGGAAGACAAACATGAGAACCCTCTTGATCCCCAAGGGGAAGGGATGCAAGGTCCTCGGAACTCATCGCCGAGGTGTATTGTAACACCTCATGAGCAACCCAGGGGAACCTACCTGTCAAAGCAGGGGAGAGAGTTTGGGAAGGAGACCCGGTTGCGGATTCGTCAACGGTTCTGGCGACGGACGAATCCATAGCTACCTATAACAATAAAAAAGAAACAATTAGTCAAGTACCTGGAAGGAGAACCGTCAAGGGGCTGGGTTGAGAAAAGGCTGAAGTCGGCACGGTAGATTCTTCAACAGCAGTCGGCACCCCGGTATTGAAATCCGACTGGAGTGGTGGAATAGGGATTTCTTTGGGGGAGGTTTAGGGACCCAGATGGGGTTATGACGACAGCGGTCCAACAAGTTCTCGGCCTGCCTATTAAGATCCCTACTGGCTAAGTACATAAATTCTTCAATGCATTTCGAACAATGTTCGTACTGAACTTCAAAACCTGGCTCGGCTAAGGGGTAGGTTTCAGAATCATCTGAAGGGGCTTTACTAGAAGGGATGGAATCCTTAGGGGATGCCCTAGATTCAGCAGCCCTAGATTGGGAAGCAAGGATTGCTGACCGTTGACGTGATGAAGACCTCAGGTTAGAAGACCCTAACCTAGAAGAAGTGGGATGTTTGGGGCCTAATCTGGAAGGGACAGGAAGTTTTGGAGTGGAGGCTTTAGAATTGCCTGGACCCGAAGGGGTTCGAAGCAGGACTTTCCTTTTTTCTTCCTCAGGAAGGGGCAAGCCATAAAGCCAGAACGCAGCACGGGGGGAACATGATTTGCGGATTTCCTACTCTTGCTCAGGGGTGTATTTCATGATGAAGAAGAAAGAAGGTACAAAAAACTGAGGAATGTGAAGGGGCAAAAGTGCGCAGAAGAGGTTGATATTCAGGGTTTATACAGAAGAAGAAAAGATGTAAAAAATTATAATGCCAACAAAAGAAAGAAGATAATGAACAGAAAGATACCTGGATAAGAAGAAGATGGCAAAGAGGGAAGTAATAGCGAAGAACAAACGACTCCGGAAAAATGCTGGGAGAAGCGAGAAAGCAGAAATGCGACAGATGCAGAAAAGGCACAAAGAAGACGGAAATGCAGAAGATGTGAAGATTAGCGTGAAGTAAAAGTGTTTTAATGAAATGAAACAGAAAGGGCGCATTAAACAAGAAGTGTAACCGCCAGGATTCAAAAATTATAGATAATAACTGCTGGTCATAGAAAAACGTGGAAGGGGCAGAAATGCCATTAGCCCAGAAAGGAAATGATTGAAACGTGCAAGAGAAGGACAAAACCTGATCAAACAGGACACGTGGCAGCTAAGGGGGAGAGGACGTTCCATTCCCCTATGATCATAGGCGTTCCATTCTTTCATGCTTGTAGCTGTCCGAGCGACTGTGAAAAGACAAGGGCAGTTCGACGTTGAAATCGACAAGGAGTAACTGGCAAACTTGGTCAGATGATATGCCATTTTTACAAGGGGCAGGTACGAAGTATAACTCGGTTCAAATGTTGATCATCTCGGCTTGGATACTGATCATCTCGGTTTGGACGAATGTCACCTCGGCTCGGTTATTGAGTATATCGGCTCGGACGATGATTATGTCGGTTCGGACATCGAATTAGCCCTGCTTAGGTTTTACCTAAAAAGCATAGTCGGCTTCATTGTTGATACATCCCGGCCATCCATAATGCTAGAAGACCGGGCTGAGGGGCAGCTGTTACGGATAAACAATAACTATCTTTTATTTAAAGCTCCACTTGATCTGTTATTTTCTTCTCCACGAAATAACCACCCCAAAGATAGGAGGTACAATTATTATCTTCCAGTTACCAAAATCTCCACATATCAAGGAGAGAGGTTTCAAGTTCAACCGTTTGGCCTGAGATAATGGGCCTCAACTACCGTTACCAGCGTCCAGGTATTATCTTATAAATACTGTCTTAGTAATGGTGAAAGGTACACAATTCTGACTCTCTCTTTTCCTTTTACACAAGCACACACCGCACCCCCCAACGTGTCGTGTTTACTGTGCTGTGATCTTCTTCCTTAAGCTGCTTCATATTCATAAGCTTCTTAAGAGAGAAAGAGAGTTTGATCCAACATAAAATCATCCAACACCACTTGTTGGACATTTCTGTTCTCACTGAACAGAGCAGATACATTTATCAATTTGATCTTTGTTAGATTTTCAATTTTCCAATTAGAGTGATAATTATCAATACTTCTGAGCGACGTATTAAGTAGAGACAAAACTAGTTAATGTCAATTCAATCAGTTGACAACGAATTAGGATCATGAATTGATAATGCGAAATCTCACCCAAAAAATAATAACAATATAATCGATGCTTATTCGAATTTTACTTTTTATGGATGTGAAAAGATGCCACGTTTAAATGGGCATTGGACTGTCATAATTATGGTAATGTTAATATTTATACATGTCAATATATGAGTAGACGGGAAAAGAAAATCTTCTCTACAATCTCAAATATTGATACGTGTGTGACCTAATTGCCAATGGAATTCTTGTAAGTACCACACAAATTCAATTGCATCATTAAGGAAATGTTGAGTCCAGATAACAATCATGCAAAATGAAAAGAAAAGTAACCTTATTTTCTTGCACAATGTGATTATCTCCTTTAGCTTGCACTTCGCACTAGCTAGCTATACTAATACCATGCCGTTAAGTTTTCCCTTTCATTCACTGTAGTGTTCCATTTTCTAAGCACATTCTTGTATTTCTATTTGTTCTCCTCGTCCATTCTTTCTAACTAATCATATTATGTGTAAAACTTCTACCTTTTCTCTTACCGCCCGACTTGTTTTCTGGTTCCCTATGTTACTTTAATTTCTTATCATCACATTTTTATTCATCACGTTTTCCAATCACTAAGAATTTGTGTTTGGTAGTTTATTTGGTGAGATAAAAGCTGAACAAAAAAAAAGGTTGAATATCTGTCTTAATATTTATGGTCTCAAAGCATAAAGTTTTATCTTTGTCCACCAATCAATTTCAATATTAAACGCGGATTCAAGGTTACCCTAATTAAGTCGGCATGTTTATCAAGAACAATTTTAAAAGTTGCTAAGATTATCATGATTACAAGAATACGATCTTTTGTGGCATCTTTCAATTCTATTATTTACTAATAGATTCTACATCTAGCTATTCGTTTAAAATTGAGACTTTCTACTTGTGGAATTAATCTTTGACTGTTTAATTTGTTTTACGTTAGTTACGTCTTACTTTTACTTTCATATCCTGGATGTAAAATTGGCTGATTAGTTGTTGCGGAACCAGAAAAACCATGATTGTTTTTACGGTAGACATTGGAAAATACTTAAGAAAATACTACTTCTAACAAGTAACAACATATTTTCTTAGGAAAGCTGAACCTAAATAATTCGAAAGGCATCAAAATCTTTGGTTGCCGATAATAACAACTGTTTTTATCCACAAGTTGGACTTATGAAAAACAAATTACGTATAAATTTTGTATCTATATATTTTTAGGGTATACTACTCTTTCTATTTTGTAAAAAAAAAAAGATTATTTATTTACTTGATTTTATTACTTTTTATTTACTTAAAAAAAGAGTATTCTTTTTAGAGCAACTTTCTTTTTATCATTTTTTTCTCAAAAACTGCAGAGTTTTGATTTAACTTAATTCAAATCTTATGTCTTCGTTTAATTTGATTGAAAATCCCAAATGTGGTTGAGTAATTTCTTTTTCAGGAAACACATATTTTTAATTTATTAATTATGAAGAGAGTTGACTAAGTATATATGTTCAAAGAGATTGATAAAAGAAGTGTTAAAGTTTGAATCAGCCCACCTGATTTGCAATAATGAGTCACAGAATTTAGAATAGATAAAGGGGGAACCAGAAAACACGAAACAGGGGAAGCATGTTTTCTCTTTTTCTCCTTTAGCAGTTGGGAATAAAATAAAGAAAAGGGTTTCGATAGACTTATATAGTACCATCGCAACGAAACAATATGTACGTATACTGACATCCTTCGTAATTTTACAAACTTATACAATCACAACTCTGTTTTATAAATATAAATCAAATTTAGGACATGTAAAAAAAAATCAAAAATTCAGGACAGTTCTAATATTAATAAGTGTGTAACATGAATAGGGTGAAAATAGATTTGCTCATGCTAGACTTTAATAGATCTAAATTTGACTCATTTAAAAAGAAAAATTTACTCTATGTTAGATCATTTTAAAGGTCTAATTTATATAAAAGTTTGTCTTAATTTATAAATTTGTTTAAAAGACTATTTTATTGTAACAACTATAAAAAGATTGATAGGCCAATTGGCCTAATTAAGTAAGTCATTTAGTAATTTTATATTTTTTTCCTAGTAATGAAGATCAAAAGAAGATCTTTAAGAGACGGAATATCTAAGAGGATCACCTTTTAATTAGACCAAAAAGATATAAGAAGAGAATAACCAAAAAAGTTGAACTAATGATTGGATTAGGAGAACATACGAGAAGAGTAAAGAGATGTAAGGAGTGTTTAGAAGTGATCAACACATATAAGTTATAGTCCTTAATAGGACCGGTCCAAGTAATTGTTTTAGACCCATCAAAAAATAATTAAGTAGGCCATTTAGTAATTTCATATTTTTGTCCTAGTGATGAAGATCAAAGGAGACCTTCAAGAGACAAAATATCTAAGAGAATCACCCTTCCATTAGACCAAAAAGACCTAAGAAGAGAATAACTAAAAAAGATGAACTAATGATTGGGCTAGGAGAACATACGAGATGAGTAAAGAGATGTAAGGAGTGTTTAAAAATGATCAACACATAAAAGTTGTAGTCCTTAATAGGGTCGGCCCAAGGGTAAGGTAGTCCATCAAAAAATAATTTTTTTGCTATTAATATATGTATATTAAGTATATGTGCTATCAAGGGTTGTGCCTTAGTGGTAACACTCGGTGTTGCTATACACGGGATCTTGTGGTTGATATGATTAATTTTATTAAATGTTTTATTAGTTTAGAAAAAAAACTCCATTTTTTTGTCAACGGATACTTATGGGGTTTAGGTTTTTATTAGTTTTTTCTAATACTAGAGTTCATTATGTTTTACATCGTTGATGACATCATTTTAAATATTAATTTGCATTCCTTTTCTCTATTTCTACTTTACTTGTTTTATTTAATTTACAACTTTCTATTTCTAGATAACCAACCTAATGACCATCTATAAAAATAATATGATTCTAATTAGGATCATATCTCATAACAATGTGAAAGAGAACTTTCAGAAGCATTTTTTTGATCGTGGGCCACTCTATTGGAGAGCAAATATGAATACGAAGTCTCATATTGAATAGTAATTAATAACCTGAACAATATATATATATATATATATATATATATATATATATATATATATATGAGAAAGACCTACAAACCTAATAATGCTTTAGGGCTCATTTTAAGGTGATCGTTAGTTTTTGGTTTTTAAATGTAATTTTTAGAACAAAACACATTTTACAAAAATAGAACTACAATGATTTTTAACTTATTTTAAAAATACAATTTACATTCATTTTCAAAATGAAGAATTTTTTTTTTGAATTTGATTTTTAGTTTAAAAATAAACACAAATTCCCTATATTTGACAACAGCTTCTACCACCACTATTAGTTCCATCGACATCATTAATGCCACTTTTATTACCATCATCATTGTCATTACATCACCACCACACAAATCATGTTTAAACTATTTTGATAGGATAAGAAATTTTCAAAATAAATTTATTTTGAAACTAAAAATTGGAAAAAAACTAAAACTAAATTTTTAAAAACTAAAAATTGATTGTCATTTTAAAAATGTTGAAACTCACCACTAAAAACCATCCTAAACAAGATATTAAGATTTTGTGTGGAATGTGATGTCAAATTAACTTGTGGCCCATTAGAGAGAGAATTACTTGAAGAATTCTTTATTTTAAATTCTTATTTTTTTTTAAAGTTACATTATCAGGAAAATTTATAGCAAGAGAGTTAATTATAAGAGGAAAAACTAATTAACACAATAGAATTTTGAATTAAATAACTAATTATCTGAATTATATAACTAACTAGTTGAATTGAGGTTGACCTCAATTCAACTAACAATATATTCTAATTAAATTCGTAATATATATGTTCCATATATGAAATTTTAATATACTATGTATGAAAAAGTTATTGTAAAGATTTAAACATAGTTACAATCTCTATCTAAGTTGTATTCTTTAAAATGATGTACTAAGAGAAAGTATATTTGTCATATTGAAATGCGAAACAGGAAATAATCTCATAAAGCTTTATAACAAGAGTGATAGCAATATTTTTTCTGTTAATTGCAAAAAATATTTAAATTATTATGATTTTTCATTCGATTTTTATATAAGAAAAAACAATTAATACATGAATATCAAGAAAAATAGGTAAGTTTGTTATTAGTTTAATTAAAATATTTGGATTTTAAATTTTATTCCAAAATTACCATAGAATTAAATTATTTAAATAGTATGTACTCATTTATTTCTTATAAAATGTCTGGAGAAGTATTTAGAACTCTAGAACAAATTTCTCTAAAAAATTGTTATATTTGTCGATGAAGACTTAAAATGCAGAATGTCGTTTAAACTTAATTATCTCATTTTATATATTTTTAATTAGGTTAAATATTTTTTTAATTCTTACAAATAGGATAATATTTGTTTTTAATTCCTAAAATATAAATTTCTCATTTAATTCCTGATTTAGTATTTATATTTTTTTTTTAAAAATCCTTTTTAATCTATTGTTTATGAAAACAAGGACCACACATGGCACATTTTTATAAACAAAAAGTTAAAATGAGATAACTTTTTTGTTATAAATTCAAAGTAAACATTATATACCTTATCTTATTTACTACATTAAAAATATGTTAAATTATTTTTAATTTTATAACAAATGGAAGAAATAAAAAGAAGCCTTGAAAATGGGAGAGAAAGCAATTTGTATAGTGTAGGGGGACAGAGATTAGGGGTAGCTGGGATGATGATTGGTTCGTTATCAAATAAATCGACGAATAAACGAACGTAAAGCCCCTCGTAGTGTGGTTGGTGGCATGGCCTTAAATTCCGGAATTAATTCAATTCTTAATTTATTAATCCTTATTATACCCTTCTCATTATTCTTCGGAAATTTTCAAGTTGAATCGACTTCGTCTTCGCCGTTAAGTGACTTCACCAAATAAATCAATAATCAATAATAATAAATAATAAATACTATAACACGCATGTACCCTGTTACTTTCATCTATGTTTACTCTGTTATAACGCGTAATTATTATAAGCTTGAAGTTGTTGAAAAATATTTGGGTTATGTACTAATGTGATGGTGAATCGTGTTCGCTATTTATAATAATATTATGAATTTCTCAAAACCCACCACCTTGCTAGTCCGTACTTTAAGTTCACTTTTGAATGGGCCAATTTCTACCTTTGCAAATTAACTATATATAACAATATGTGCTTCAATCTCTCCTGATTTACCTTACTCCTGTTATAAGAAATGGATAATGGAATAGAAAATAAATAAAACTAAAATTAATTTGTATTATTTTAGTATGATAAAAATATAAATATTATAGTATAAAAAAGTATTTTGAATTTATTTTAACTTTTTAGTAAGGAATAAAATTAACATACGTGAATTGTAAATTATTTGAATATAGTCTGGATATTAAGGTAGTGTTTAGTCCAACTTTTTTTACTCCTTTTTTTTTTAAAAAAAAAAAAAGAAAAGCTGGGCCAAACAT